>JAQGCM010001410.1:0-15392 GCA_034699705.1 Hymenaphorura dentifera | reverse complement strand
GTCGAAGGGGCGTGGCTTACGTAAAAAAAAATTTAGCGTCGAATTTTTACGGTTTTCGTCAAAATCCCGAAATGTCTTCTCTCTGATGTACGTGTCTGAAGCTTAATAAAGAATGAAAGCAAAAAAGTAAAGAATCAAAATTCATGAGCATTTTGGATTATTCCGTCTTTATTTTGAGTGCAGAATTTTTGCACGAGTTAAAATGAGCGAATTAAATCAAAACAGTAATGTACTGATTCTTGTACATGAGCGGTTCCATATTCTCATTCACTAACGTTCGCTGTGGTTTTAGACTTCTGAATGGATTCTTTTGAGAAATGCTTGATTTCAACGCTGAATTCTCGCAGAGAGTTCTAAGATCTTGCTCAGACTCAGATTTAGTATACGCTGTCGTAATGACAAACGCGGCTTGGGCTGTAAATTAAGTGAATATTATAAGCTTGAATTTATTGTTGTTTTTTGAATGAAAATATAATAATTTAAAATTATAAACTGCTTACTTAGTAGAGGTATTGTTGGAGCCCAAGTATCCTCGCCATTGTATCCAGTTCGACGATAAATCCCACAATTAAAGGCACATATGATGTCTGGCTTAACGAAATCCTTGTTCAAAGCATAGTCGTGGTACAAAAGTCCTGGGCGTTGTTCGATTACAATTTCACGTTCCTTGTGATTGTTGTAATATCCAATTAATTACATTCTCGAATATTTTTTACGATTTGGTGAACAATTAGTTGTGTTAGAAATTTACCTTTGATTTGCAAATGGAGCAAATATCTACTTCTGAGGGGAAATTTTGTAGTTCGGGTCCAATGAGAACAACTCTAAGAGATTTTAATTCTGGAAGCAAATGCATAAAGAATGTTTCCCATTTCGAATCGCAACATCCCTCAAATTCCATTTCTGCTCCAAGTAAATGGATTGTCAACTGACTAAGAAAATATGAGTGAGTATCAAATTATGCTTAAAAATCATGAAGCATAATTATTGGGCTCAAGAGTTCAATTAAATCACCTGACGATCTTATATTTTTGTTCTCCGCTACTCAAATTTTTAATTGTCCATAAGATAGAAAGTGGAACAGTTGCAACATCTGAAATTGCAGCCATCCAAACGTCTTTTATTTCATCCGAAATTTCTGGATTCAATTCGAAAGTTTTAAAAAGTGTTTCAGTATCAGTTGGGACTTCTCCTTGTAAGCCTCTGTTGATGTAGCTCATCGTAGCTCCAGGGTTAAATATAGGTTGAATTAGTCCATTTTCATGCTCGTAACAAATTAAATCCTTCCATAATTTAAGTTCTTTGCAATGGTGATGATTCTGAAAATTAATAAAGTACGAGTCACCCGAGTCAGTCAAGTGAGCTCAGACTTACAAAATATTAGAAAGACAAATATGGATGCTTGCAGCTATATACGAACCAGAATTGCGTTTGTTGAGCAAGAAGACACCATGTGGCACTTTTGACAGCATTTCATGTCAAGACATGAACTTTCTCGACAAGAAAAACAAATACGAGGAAATAAAAGCATCTCTTTTTCAAATGGCAAAAGTTCTCTTCCCAGTTGCGTACATAAGAGGCCCATATACTTGTGGCGTATCTGCAATAAAAAAATCAAATAAAAATTGCTGGTTATTAAGGTTTAGTATCTTATTCAACCAGCGAGACCCTTGAAAATCCACAGTTTGGAAAATAGAAGTGGCAGTTAAATGCAAACATTAGTATGTTCCAAAACTTTGGTTGTTGGAATAGTTCATATTTTAGCTTGAATTTCAATTGGTTTTTGTGCACATGTGTTTATTAAGAAAATTGCAAACCTAAGAAATACATTAGAGAAAAGTTTGCGAGTCAATTGGCTTTGGTTTGAATTCAGTGTCTGACCCGACTATTTCTAAAGCAACATAACATGTACATGATCACATATGAACACGATTCTAACCAAATGGGACAATACACAATGGAGGATTCTTCTAAATTCACCTGTATCCATTTTGGTTCATCTGCAACAGAATACTGTGATATTCCTTCGTACAAATACTTTTTGCTTTCCTTTTTTAAAACTTTCTTCACGATGCGACAAAATTGTTTATGATTTTCCCAATCTTCTATTTGATGTTCTTTTGAGCAATAGCTGATCATTCTACAGCTGCCGCAAGTAGAAATTTTGTTTTCTACAATGCACATAATGGAGATTGCCATGTTCAAAAATAAAGCACAAATTTTCCACTAATCAAAATTAAACTGTTTACTAATACTACGAAAACGTTTTGAACTTTTGAAAGCTATTGTGCACAAATTAAACAATTCCGAAACGCAGCATTGCTACATCTCGAAGTAAAACGAAACTGAACGATTGCAAAATTACCTGTTTTGCCACCATCAGAGTTTAGCTTCTCCACGCTCTTACAAGTATGACAAATTGTTGCAATAAATGTCGTTCTTGGCTTGAGTGCGTATTGGTCAAGAATAAGAAGTTGTTCATCTTTTAAATCCGTCGGGATTACAACTTCATTCGGAGAAATGGTGCTGCATTCTTGTACAACAGCAGGAGAAGTTAATGCTTCAGAAATCTTTTGTGGTACAATTTCGACTGCACCGGACTGGTCAGCTCCACGACCCGCTAGCTTTCCCTTCTTCCGTCCCATACTCCCAAAGATACAATGACAATGAAAATACTCAACAATTTAATACTTCCAAAATCCCAATTTTACTTAATGAGAATTAGTAGAACTTAATTTTTTTAATTGTAAAAATGTGATGCCTTTTGAACCGGTGAATGTAATATTGAGACCGACAGACAGGCTTTTGTCGGAAGTTATACGAGCACTAATCCTAAAAATTAACAAAGCATAGAATGAAGATGTGTCTCAGAATAATGAAGCACGCCAGTCTCTAGGGTTAAAGGAGCCGAATCTAATGTTTTGCTGCGTAAGGATAAATTCTGGGTTCCGTAAAGAGATAAATATAGAACCAACCAACTCAATTGCAATTGCTTTGCCAAAACAACAGAGAACACAATCGAGTGTCAGGAGCTAAGTCTGTTCTTTCATGATATAATGCTGGTTAATGAGTAACTCAAAGAGACTGACTATTTCTGCTCTACTCTGCACCCAACCAGCCCAATGAGAATCACATATGTATATAAACTCCTCATTGCAGACAGACGAGTGACATTTCAATTGACTTTCCCTAGCTAGCTTATTGAGTGAGGAGAATTTAATTTAATATCACTGCTAATTAAATTTTGAAACAAGAAAGTACTTCATTAAATAACAATTTGCAAATTTTGATTAAAATTGCTACTTTCATAGAAAGCCTTCGGAACATCCTTCACGAGCTTGAGTTAAAAGCTTTTGTTTTCACTTTTTCTATTGCATCTGGAAGCCAAGTGAAAGCAAGTGGAATGTCCAAATCCTTATTTTTCTTCTTTAAGCCCCACCACGTTAGCAGTCTTTCCAAATTCCAATGTTTATTGGACATGAGATTTATGATTCCTTTTAGGAAAAAAATTTGCCGAGTTTTACCCTAATAGGCCGATACTCGATAAACTGAAAAACATGTGTCTGAAACCAGACAGTCCCAGACACTACAAAAAGGCCAAATCGCTGACCTCGACAAAGCAAACCAACTAGTGGCTTGCAGATTAACACGTTTACGACACTGACCTCAAAGCCCGAATTGGGTCACCGGACCCGACTTTTGCTTGAAAATATCCCTGCAATACTAATTCGTTGAGAATGAATTTAGACGTTCAGTCAGGTGCTCTGTTTTTTGTAGTATTCTCTGGTAACAATTACCGGCATATAGTCGTATCATCAATTGAAAGCGAAATTCTACAATCACAGAAGCAGTTTGAACTTTTCCTTTCATTTTTCGGAGTGACAATATTCGGAGACTCAACAAGAAGGAAAAATGAAGGAGTGGGTGCGATAACTCTGTAGTTTTAATTATTCTCAGCTGCAAATCTAAATCACGACACAAATTCCTATTTTCATCTATCCAGCCCAAGTGTCTTCTTGAAGATAGAAAACCTGAAAAAATGCTCTCAAAAGTATGACTTCATCTTCGATCAATGTACACTATGTTAAAATTGTTGTCCTTCAATTTACTTGTGTTCAATAGTTTTGATATGGGGTATGGTATAGCGTGGCATTCTTAATTTTTTTCTGTTCCATATTCGTGACTTGATAAATACGCGTAAATCCCATTGAGTTAATTGCACTATCTTCTTAAACAATTTATTGAAATGACCATCACGTTCTACCGGTTTTCCTTGCAAATTCTTCTCCATCCATTTGCAACAGCAGCAGGGTTGATCAACGGTCTACTCGTACGCGTTTGCCATTTTGTGCTGTTCTGGCGTAGCCAGGTGCACTGGTACTACCAGTATTTACAATGAATTTATTCAATTTTTCTACCGCATTTTGCACGTTGAAGATGCAAAAAAAAACAAGGAGGGAAGCAGATGGGGAAGCGCATGTACATTTAGATGTCTTTTCATTTGGCGTGTCGGGTAGCTGATATAAAGTAGCAAACCGGCTCTTGAAACGGATCAGTCAGAGCCGAAGTGTCGGTCGGACGCAGTGTAATGAGGTGGTTGTTACCGATCATTTTCCTGGTGTCAGTGCCAGTGACCGTGCAAGGAACTTTTCGGAGTCAAATTGACGAAAGAGGTTTTAGAAATTTAAACGTCGGAGTGCTCCTTGTGTCCGGCACAGGGTCAGGCTTTGACCTCGAGAAAACGTCTCCGGCTGTCGATTTAGCTTTGGAAGTGGTGAATGAGTTATATCTCAGACCACATCGTGTTGTTCTCAAAAAAATTCAACGAACGTAAGATAAATTATGTTTTTTATTGGTAGCCCGCTGCGCGCTCATCTAAAGGGATCCCACACATAACAGGTTTAGTTTAGTCGCAAACTTCCTTCTGATCAAATGTTCACACGGAGCAAAAGTGAAAAGAATTCTTAGAAATCATTCCAAGATTCGCAAAAGCCCGTTCGGGGTTAACACGTATTGACGGTAATTACAAGGAAAACTATGATTATTTCTTACTCTGTGTGAACTTGAAAATTCTGATTGAAAGAATACTCGTCAAGCAAAACAAACGTACTTAAAATTTCATTTGACTCCTCGAGAGCAAAATGGACCTTTTCTATATTTGCATTCAAGGAGAAAAGTTGAGCGAGAGCTAATATACGTCACGACGGGGAGCTTTAAAATTTAAAACTCAATCTAGTGTGAGAAGTCTGGAAAACTATAAAGCAGAAGGACATTCTTTTCCTGCAAAGAATGTAGGAGCGAAGAAAAGTTTTTCTAGTTTTCTCTTTTCTTTAAGACAGATTTCTTGTTATAAATCAAACTTCAGAAACTATTTCTGGTCTTATTTCAAAAAAAAGAGACGGCCGTGCCGAAATTTCTGAAAATCCATTTCTACAAAACAATCAATTTCTGCAAGACCGAATGGAATTTTTCAGATTGTTATATCCCGAGGACGACTGGTTTAATACACGCACTTCGATAGATTTTTTGTTACATTGACATGTTCGAATTGAAATTCTTCAAGTATTGTTTTTGAATTGAAAGTATTCTTTTTGCGACCTGGTTACGTTTTGCTGGGTGTTTTTGGCTTTATTGCATTCACAGTTGAATAAAAAAGTTAATTTTGAACCGCGCCAAACATACTTCAAAGGAAGTGAAGCGGAGCAAAGCCAAACAGCCAGAGAGCTCGAAACATGGCAGACCCATTGACCCATATCACCCTGAATCACATCCGGTTGAATAAAAACTGTTGTGGCGTCCATCCTTCCAGTATTCAGACCCACACAGCAAGAGTGAGGAATGCGTACAAAAATATTACTCTATTGTTGCAAATTTTATCTTCAAATGTGCAATTCACAACAATGAGACCACCAAGACCATCAAGTCCTGCAAATCTAATTAATGAAAACAATCCAACTAACCTCCTCACAAATGCAATAGAATTTATGATTGAAACCCGTTACCGCATGTTATTGTCGTTTTGTTTTCATCGCGGGGTGCGTGTAGAAATGCCATTATTTTGATCATGGATTAAATAAGTTAATCGGATTTATTTGGATCAAAAGAAACTCGCAGCACAAATCAAACACCTGTGCAGTACGATTACACAGAATTGCAATCATAAATCAAATGAGCCTACTGCCCGATATTTTGATTATGCGAGGTACAATTACGTAAACGGCTGGCATTTTCCGGTTCAATGTTTATGCTATAATTGCATTGTCGGAAGAATTATTCCTCCGAAATTCATATAAAATATATCGCAAAACCACTGAATTCTCTTCCATGTACCTTTGATTGAAAAGTAAGAAATGATCGGCTAATTTTAGGTATCCGACATGCGACAATACTTTGACACCTGGGTTGGCCGCGGATATGAAATTCTTATCGAACGTAGTCGCTTTCATTGGACCAGCGTGTGGATTTGCGTTAGAGCCGGTAGCACGGCTAGCATCTTACTGGAACATTCCTATTGTGACTGGACTAGGCGATCAGGTAAAATCAAATGATGCTTACAAATCGTTTACAAATATATCCTTTCTCCTTACGAGGAAACTACCCGAGATGTTCCCGCGTTAGTTAAAATAAAACTTTCACCTCAAGAAAATAAGCTTTCACTCTTAGTAATCTTTCAAATGTGCAAAACAAAGTTTCGGATTCAAATTTGCAACTCCAGAAAAATATTTTCAAGTAATTTAATTCCAACTGTGCAAAATTCTATTCTTAGCCTCCATCCACAGAAAGCGAAGTCACAGGTGATAAACTACTTGGTGGACTGAAGAAAATACAGATCAATTCCACGGTAAGCTGAGAAGCATTAAATGTTTGCTTGCAATTTGCTCTCTACAATTCTGTCCTACGCAGTGAAAGTCATTCAACTGGTTTTGAGTGATTTAGCTGTTTCGGCTAAGCGAATGTCATACAAAATTATTATTAATGCTTAGAACGTTCAAGGTGAAGATTGCAAAAATTATTTGATGCGCGCAGAATAACTCTGCCAGAATTATTATTTCATAGGCGAGTAGTAGTACATTATGGTCGAACGTGCGGAAAGTAGATGAGTCGGATTAAGTTTGATGCACTAAAGTCATTAGTCAATTTTGACAGAGTGTCTTTAGGGAATCTAATGCTGAATCTCTCCTCATAAAACGCTGTTCTATTTTGCTAGCTGGGGTTAGAATGTAAAGGAGGATACATTAGATATGCTATACAAATCGTCAATTTTCAAATGCAACAACCGAACCCTTTATTGTTACTTGTTTTCAGTTATTTTTTTCCAAGTCCAAGTACATGACGTTGACCAGACTCTCGTATTGCCAGTGCCGACTAAAGTTGGTCTTTGACGCCATTTGCCGTACATTCAATTGGAGACACCTTGTCGTTGTTTATGACAGAACTGACCTATTTTCGTTCACTGTGGGTAAGTCTCGTTGTCAAAATTACCCATCCCAAATGATCAAGAATCGACCTTGCTAATATTTGAATGCGTAATCGCAAACCTAGCATTCCACCCAATCTCAGGCTTAATCAAATTAGTCATAAGTTTTAAACTCATGATGCAAACCAGCGCATTCAAGAATAGAATTTCTCAGCAAGTTCAAAGGCGTTGCGTTGCGTTGTAATATGTTGCAGTTTTTGGAAAAGGTTGCTCTTAGGCCGGGTCGGTTGATTAGGGTTCTTGTGTTCTCGGTGGAAATCGAATTCCAACTAAATGACAAGTTGTGTAATAGGACGAGTACTTATAAGCGGGATGAAAGAGCTCGACTATGAGGTTTACGGGCAGGATATTGACGGGACCGTTCTTACAGATATGGACCAAGCTCTAGACGAAATTGTAGGTCACGGCCGAAGTAAGACGAAAATTTTTTTTATCTAGTTTTATAGTCCCGTATTCCACGCATTATTTTTGGCTCTTGTTACTCATTACTAAGCTTGATATTAGTTTCGATTTACCCAATTTTCATTTTCAAAACAACAAAAATTGAAATCGAATAACATGAATATAAACGTTTCCCACAGTCGTCATTTTGAGTCTTCAGGAGAGTCTGGTCCGAGAATTTATGTTAAAAGCACATTACAAGGGTCTCACTAATGGTGAGTGGGCATTCCTAGATGTGGAACTTTTCAAGGTAAGTACAAGTTAAAGTCGTTAATCAACATGTCCCAAGCCATCACCAGTTGCACAACTGAATTATTAAACTCAATTAACCTAAGCAAACATAATTGTTAGCAAAAGTAACGTTTGCTAAATCCTCACATGCAGAATTGTACCAGTTTGGCAGGGTAGACTCTAAGCCTCTTTGCGGCTTAGAGAAATGTCGCATGTGCCAACTATACCTTGGTCAGCTACTGTCCACTCTTCATGATTGGTTATTTTACACTCAAGCATCTTTTGGCCTATTTCATTTTACGAGGCAAATAATATTCCGCGATAGGCCATTCACTTTTTTTTGTGCATACGAGCTCATTTTTATGTGTTGAAGGGTTTGGATGAAATCCGCATTCCCACGAGAATATTCGCGTTTAAAGATTCAGTGCAGATAAAATAGATTCTATAGCTGATGGTTGGCGAAGCATAAGCTTATTTAGAGTATGAGCTCATTGGATCGATTGTGTGATTTTGCGAGCACGATCGTTCCGTAATCCTCTCCAAGTTGGACTACCATAAGTGAGATTTATGAGTTTAATTGGATGTCTGATTGATTATATCCGAATTTTACTGCCTCCTCAGAACAAACCAAGTGAAACAAACTACTGGCAACAAGGAGACAAGAATGACTTGGATGCAAAAGCAGCATATGAAGCTCTGATCACAATTTCACTTCTGATTCCGAAATCTGCGGGCTGGAACAATTTCACCAACCATGTCAAAGAGAAAGCTCTGCAAGATTACAACTACACGTTTCCAGAGGAGGAAGAGGTGAGATGTGTTGTAAATCATGTAGTATAAATGGCTTCCGGCACCTTCACATCTGCTCCTAATGTTGGAACTATAGAGTAGGAAACGGCAAGACCCATGCCTTGAACCAGAATGAATATTGTGTGCTGTCGAGTCGAAGGGTGCAATACAGGGCCACTTGCAGGGTTTGCAAGAAACAAACCATATTTTCATTTTTCGTCTCAAGCAAGAAAACTTCCGGCGGGGATAATATTATATATTTCTTACAAGTTTCTCGGGGTTATGGTTGGCCCGATTTCGGTGAGATTATTTCGGTGTCCGACCTGCACACGGGTGCAATGAACATTTTTCATAGGCAAAGACTTGCACTGTTCTGATTATTTGTGATTGTAGGAAGTGCTAATGTTTTGTTAACTGTTTAGGTTAACTTTTTTATTGGAGCCTTTTACGACGGTGTCATCTTACTCGGAATGGCCCTCAATGAAACACTCACAGAGAAGGGTTCCCTCAACGATGGAAAGAGCATTGCTCTCCGAATGTGGAATCGAACTTTTCAAGGTAATGCAATCCAATTTAGTACTCTAACTGCGTACTTGAGAACAGCGAAAATCGCTTCATTATAAGGAATTTATTGCGCGGAAGTGTCTCAAAAGGTGAAATTGAAAAGAGGATTATACGACAGAGAGCGTATGTTCTTCAAAAGTAGGATTGAATTGAAATGCTAGTAAATTTTGAGACATGTTGTGCAAATAAGCACGTTCAACAGAGTGCTGGACGATTTTGCAATATCTAGCCTGTTCTTGTTTTCAGGTGTGACTGGAAGCGTGGTGATTGACGAAAATGGGGATAGAAATGCTGATTACTCTATCCTTGATATGAACCCAGTGTCGGGACACTTTGAGGTATTCTAACCCTCGGGATCTAAAGTTATTTCATTTGTTTCCGAATCAAATGGACTAAACAAGATCTAAGCTTTAAATTCAAGTTTACTGGCAACAAAGTATTTCCACTGAATTTGAGCAGTGTAAAACTAATCCGAGTTGATGTTCAGGTAGTTGCAAGTTATGGGTCCCAGCATGGATTCGTACGAATGAAGGAGCGTCTAGTTCGGTGGCCAAACAATGCCGGCCCACCACCCGACATTCCAGAGTGCGGATTTCTTAATAATGACCCGGAATGCATAGAGCGACGAGAAGGAAAAGGAATTTTACCGTTTGTTGCAGCCCTTGTTCTTGTATTTAGCTTGTTAATCGTCGCCATCATTGTCTACGTTTGCAGGTGAATATTACACAAACCTTTTCTTTCCCTCAAAATTATCATTTAAACATAGTAATTAGGAGGAAAGTGTACAAATTAGCTAATTAGCCATTTGAATTTCATAATTAAGACATATGCGCGAAGTTGAAGCCGCGAGCAGTACAAGATGGCGAATTATGGCTGAAGAACTTCTTGTGGATACTGGAGAGCCAAAGGTTAGTGGACTGGTGAGTTTAATGGGCTCATGTGCCATAATTCTGCAGTGCACTTGAGCTTCAAGTTTCCTCAACTCATGGTTTCATCACGTGGAGAAAGCAGAGGGCCTGCATTTTGGGTTTTATTTGCAGAAAACTTCAGGAGAGGAAAAAGAAAGTTCACGTGGCTCGCTTTCACTTGGGACCGGAACGGCAGGCCAAATTACTTTTGCTCCAACTGCCCTTTACAAGGTTCACTAAAACAAAGCTGACTCATAAACACATTTTTAAATTAACTTAATGATTCATGCTCATGATTATTGCTTTTTGTTTTTTTACATAAAAGGGAGTTCAAGTTGCCTTGAAGAAAATTACACTCATCAAACGAACCGAATTCACAAAGCAAATCTTGACAGAGATACGTCAGGTATGGAGTTGAATTTGAACGTGATAACTAGTGTAGTCGGGTCTGGAGTTATTTAGGCCTTGTCTTGCACCTCTTAATTTAATTTTAAGATCAAAAGAAGTGGAATTGAAAAGAGTTAGGAATTTGTAGGTGAAGGACGTTCAACAAGAGAATGTCTGCCGGGTTATTGGTCTATGCTTGAGTTCTGCTGATCCAAAAAGTACGTCTGAAAAGTGGGACCAGATCGTGCTAGTGAGTGAGTATTGTTCTCGTGGTTCACTGCGAGACGTGCTCCTCAACAATCACATACATCTCGATTGGCCATTTCGGCTCTCACTCGTCTCTGATATTGTGGCTGTAAGTAAAACCTTTTAAAATATCCAATTCCATCCTCATCCACCATCATCCATCCGCCTTCCCTCAATTTCCGCGAAGAAAAGTTTTTCTCAAAGTCATCCGAGGATTCTTGTCCAGAATTACGTCAATTGTTCACTTCACAGAGCACATTTTGCTCAAAAAGAAAGTTTCTTCTCTAAAATATACTCGACCTTGCGTTCGCAAGAATTCAACACGTAAGGTCCATGAATTTTTTTTCATTTCTTCATTCAGGGAATGTCCTTCTTACACTCAAATATCGGAGCACACGGAAGGCTGAGCTCTGCAAAATGTTTGGTTGACGCAAGATTCGTTGTCAAAATCGCAGACTTTGGTCTTCATTTACTTCTGAGCCATCAAAAGCGAGTGGCAAGAGACGCAGACTTTTTCTTTAGTAAGTAAAATATTCTCCATGTACTGTTTTCTTGCCTAAGGCTGGCAACCGGTTCGAATCTCTTGTGCAATACGATACCCAATAGATTCGGGTATTACGTGAACGTTGAGCAGTCATTTGCTATTTGCTGTCAAATGTCTAGACAGACATTCCTGCTAGGCTGCCACAAATGTACAATTCGAAATCATCCAAACGTCATCTGAAGAGCCAGACTTTAAAACATTGCTCTCCATTTTGTATAATGGATTTTAACCCATTCTAACCCAATAACTCGGTGGCCAAGCCTTGTCGCCCGGAAGAATTTTGGACATGAATAAATGCGTATGTATAAAATTTATATATTCGGCAGAAATGTTTTGGGTGGCCCCAGAGCACTTGGCAAAAACAATGGGAACTTGGGATGGATCGTTGAAAGGAGACATTTTCAGTTTTGGAGTCATCCTTCATGAAGTAGCCACACGCTCTCTACCATATTCAATTGCACTCAGCAATTCTCTTTCTCCCGAAGGTATGTTTTCAGTTTTCACTCTTATCTTGCTGCTTTCACTCTTCACTCTCTTTCAACTCCAACTCTTCTTGTACTCTCTCCCACGACTCTTCCACCAATTATTTGTCATGCCAACTCGGCATTCATCACAAAGCTCAATTACAATACGTAGCAGATAGCAGTTTTCATTAAAGGTTATTGTTCTGGTTCATTAGAGTTGAATTTAGTATTGACGATGGAATTTATCATATTACATCAAAATTAATCTTTCCTATTTATTCAGAAAAAGTTTCCAAAGGTATTCTGAAAATGCGATCATAATTGGAATCGAAAAGTACGATTAGTTTCAGAAGCAACATTAACATATTTTCTTGTCAAGTCTCATAGTTCAGTGCGACATTTTATGTAATAGTAGTGTAAGTGTCTACATATGCTACGTTGCTGTACGCAGCTTAGCTGGTATGAATGTAGAAAAAATTTATTTCTCTTCGCGACTTTCGATTGAGACGTGTGAGTGAGAGTATTGTATGTGAAAGTACGACACTTGCACTTTGCAATTCCACTGCATCTCTGAATCCCCCTGTGTTTACGTCAAATTATTCTGCTGGCATTCCTCCAACCAAATAAATCAACTCAGTTGCTTCGTTTCACATTTTGTGAATATTTCACAAGACTCGACTCATGTGGTTCATCGACTGTTTATGAGGTAGTTTTGGGGACATCTGTATCATATTTAAAACAAGATGGACTTCCAAATCCCACACTCAATTTCAAAACTAACTTAAAAATTCAATCTGAACATTGCATTGATGCAGTTCAACCATTTGGGTTGAATCAGTGTGACACTTGGCATCTTGTACGACTCTCAAGTTCCAGCAAGATTTTGCAAATTTCCTACGATTTCTTTATATGTTATAGATATCATCGATAAAATAAGTGCACGCACGGAGATTCCATTCCGTCCAGAAATGCCTGAAGACGTGAGCTGTTTGGAAATACGTCAACTCATTCACCAATGCTGGGCTGACAATCCGGATGACCGCCCGACTGAGTTTCCTGTCATTAAACAAATGCTACGGAAACTTATGAAGTATGAACGTTTGTTTCATTTTGCCCCAGTCCCTCGATTATTTCAAGCTAATAACGTTGTGGATTATGAGGAAGAACGTTTTCCTATAATGAGGAAATAGAATTTAGAACTAACTACGTTAGATTTAAAATTACAGAGGAGCCGGAACTGTTGGGCTAGTGGATGACTTGCTTAGAAGACTAGAGCAACATGCATCACATCTTGAGACTCTCGTCGAAGACAAAACACGAGAACTGAACCAAGAAAAGAGGAGATCTGAGGACCTCCTCTATCAAGTGTTACCAAGGCGAGTCAGTTTTAATTGAAATTCTGAAATGGTTGAGTCGGGAATCCTTAAGGCCTGGCTTAATTAGTCTTGTTCCTTTCGAGTTACTACTTACATTGATTCTCTCTTGTAATTTATTGCGAGCCAAGAGATATTCTGTGCATATGTCACTCTCCCTCTCGAATCCGCAGACTACCAATCTGCACTAGCACAACACGTACAAGTAACACGATAAAATTACGCCAAGACCCCACATGTTTACGACGGCAAGAAGCTCGTCAAAATCTCGTCAATCAAAATGGGGTGTTAAAACCATGGAATACGTGACTCACCAGATTTCAAACCTATTCCATGAATTTTCCAATTTGTTCGAGGATTCTAAAATTTACAAATCATAGTCGAGCCCAAGCAATATGGGTTGGTGATTTTACAGTAATTTTAATTTTTTACGTAGACAAGTTGCTGAACAATTACTAAGGGGAGAAACCGTTGTTCCAGAGTCATTTGATGCGGTTACGATTTATTTTTCTGACATCGTCAGCTTTACAAGTATTTGTGAGAAATCGACTCCCATCCAGGTATAGTTTTTTGTGAGAGCGCATGGGTCTTGGGATCCGATAATAGTGTGTTAAGAGTTAAGACCGGTTTTTAGAACACGCTAAACTAATTCAGGTTTTTGGTGGATTTTAAATTCTAGGTTGTAGACTTTCTGAATAATCTGTATGGGACTTTTGATGGAATTTTGGATGGGTTCGACGCTTACAAGGTATGTTCCAGTCCATTTCACTTTCACTCGACGCTTTCTCTGACCGCCCGCCACGAACATATTGGTTTTTGCAAAAAAAATTCGACTGTTGCAGTAGTAACATTTAGAATGTGCTCTATTTTTTAAAAATGCAACTTTCTCTGGAACTTCTTGTTCCAATTACTACTCCAAGATATATGAATAATAGCAAAACAAGTAATTTGTTCTGGCTGTGGGATCGCTGAAACTTTTGTTTCAGTCAAAGCATATTGCCTCCAAAAATTAGTAAATATATTTTTATCTCAGGAAAAAATAACTAACAACTAACTAGGAATTTTTTGTTTTCCTCAACAGGTGGAGACAAGTAAGTGGTTAACTTTTACTCAAATGACAGGTTGAAACAATTCATCCAACAAAGCCAATCTAAGGCACAGTAGATTCGTACAGGTTAATGTTATTGGTGCTTTTACTTACTTGCTAGTCGGAGACGCATACATGGTCGTCTCTGGGGCTCCGCAGCGGAATGAAGATTTGCATGTGACAGAAATTGCAAATCTTGCATTAGCCGTGCTCGACGCAGTAACAAACTATGAAATCGGGCATCTACCTGAAGAACAGCTAAAAATTAGGATCGGAATCCATACTGGTGAGTTTGTCGAGAGACTAACAAGTTCCATTCTAATTTATCACCTCATTCATACAGGTCCTACTTAGGTTAAGCATGCATGAAATAAATTTTCGCGAAAGAAAACAAAAAGAAACTAGAAAAAGTAGTTTTTGCCTTGCCATCTAAGTATTATTGTTGGTCGCGTTTTGCATATCATGTCCCCTGAGTTTTTGTGAAACAGGGGCGTGACGTGAAGGTGATTTGTGCCGAAAGCGTTCACAATATGCAGTATTTTGCTACTTTCCATTTCTTAACACAAATAGAATTCTCCATGGAAAATGTGAAAGAAAATCTAATTTTCGAGAGTGAGCATATTTACCATATTTATGGTTGGATGTACACATTCAGGACTCTTATTCAAGCGTCTTATGATTATTACGCGAGCACGGAAAAGAAAGCTTCGTTGAGCTCCAAGCTTTCTTTTTAGGGGCGGCCGGCCTAGGTTGTCCATCCGCCACAAATTCCAAGCAGCACATGATTTTTAAAATCCTAACAAAAGATGAATACTTAAAAAAATGGTTTGTGCTTTGTACTAGTATTTTATAAAAACCTGCAAAACTAACTCAGCAATATG
>JAQGCM010001409.1:0-15396 GCA_034699705.1 Hymenaphorura dentifera | reverse complement strand
CACTGAAACTGATCGCCAGATGCTTCACAAATTCCCAATAATTAAGAAATTATTTGTGAAGCTCGACGCAGTTATTACACAATCATCTCCAGTGGAACGTTTGATCAGTTTCGCCAGTAATGAAAATGTCGTGAAAAAATAACCTATCTGCTAATATAATTTAAAAAAATGAGTACTTTGGAAATGTAATCCAGTAATGATTACTCAGATTAAGTAATCCGTAATTGATTACATTTTTTCGATAAATTAAATAAAGAAATCAACAGTGTAATCACTGAATTTTTTTGAATTGTAATCTGTAATCGGTGATTGTAAATCACAAATTATAACGTATCACTGGTGAGCAATGCCGACTACCGACGGCAAGAAAACGGGAATGGGCAGCTGCCATTACCAATAATCCTTCAATTGCGTCAACTTTTTATTCTTTCAAACTTGCCATTGCATTGCCATAACGAAGAGCAATCAGGAATCACCGATCAATCCTCATGAATGTGGTTGTTCTCTCAAATGTTACTTGCTTTTTTACATTTGCAAAAACTTGTACACATTGCAAAAAATTGCACAGAACCGGAGCCGAGCTCCACATTCACATAATTCATTCCATGCATTCGATTCTTGGCTACGCACATGTGTGCCGGCTGCCCCGACCGGTAATCAAAATCAACATGTGCGAAAAATGCCAAAATACTCGAACTGTTTTGGAAGAATTGCAGCAAACTTTTAATACTTGGAATATTAATTTTGGCGATCGCACAGAAAGAGATTATCTCCTTTCCAATTAGTCCAAAATGTGTTCACTTTTTTGGAACAATATGCTGCAGATCAGAATTGTTTCTGTTCGTCGTGACCTCGACATTGACATCGACCTTTCCACCAATTTCATTATCATTTTGGCAGACACAAAAACCGGAAACAAAGACAAAACAATGATGAGTGCAAAAACGCAGCTGACGCTTAGCATTTTCAGCCAAAACAGCTTTTGCAAATTGTCGGCCCACATCCATATTGCAAGTTGCAAGAATGAAAGATAAAGATGAGGATCAGACACGTAGGACACACGGACGGATGGACGGACTGGTATTAAGAAGGATTGGGATCACTAACCTCAAAAAAAACTAAAACCAAACCAAAAAAAAACTGTAAACCAATCATAAAGTTAAAGCCAAAGCCGGAGATTGTGATTTTGTTGTAAACTTTTAAACTGTAAAGTAATCCAAGTTTTTTTTTGCAGTCAGCTCAGCTTGCTTGGTTTAATTCTCCACGATGCACTGCAAAATGCACGCCAGAGCCAGTAAATTGCAGAAAGCAGGACGACCACGGAAGTCCTCCTCTTTGCCTTGGCAGTTCGGCAGTTGGCAACAAAATTTTTGTTTAAACTGTTATTGCGAATGCAGATGAGATTGACATACACACACACATTTACCTCTCCTCCTCTTAATTCGCTCGATTCGACCAAAATTTAGTCGAGGGCCACCACCTCCTCCGATCATTTACAAAAACTAGTATCTTATAAAATGAACAGGTTCGGCGAAATTTAGGTTCATTTTCTTTTTTTGAACTCATCTCATAAGACTGTTTCAGTTTTTGTGTTCCTAATTTACTAAGCATTGTGGTTTCCTCAAGAAAAGTGAACACCATGAACTCCTACCTGGTAAGCAAGCAAATTTTATTACAGTCGCAATAATTTGTCTCAAAATTTCTGACGATTTCGGCCAAAAAGACCCGAGAAAGCACCCAGGGGTTATCCTCGGTTTTGAAATTGTTCCAGGTCGTAGGACTACTCTTAGGAGTTGCAGCCGTCGTGTCAGCCAATGGCAATTCCAGAGTTCCCCGCCTATGGCTTGGGGGCAGCGGTGGCGGTTGGGGTTGGGGCCAACGGCAAAGACCTCAGCTAATCATCACAGTTCCACAAAGACAACAGGGTTGGGGTTGGGAAGGAGCGGGTTATGGTCATACTTACGGTGGTGGTGGTGGGTACGGCGGTGGTCATGGAGGAGGTCATGGCGGATTTGGGGGTGGGCATGGAGGTCACGGAGGTCATGGCGGATTTGGGGGTGGACACGGAGGAGGTCACGGAGGAGGTCACGGAGGTGGTCACGGAGGCGGTCACGGAGGTTTCGGTGGCGGACATGGCGGCGGTGGATACGGAGGCGGCGGCGGCGGTAATGGTATCTAACAATTAGACACTTTAATTGGGACAAAGATGGCGGTTCATGTCTCATGTTTTTTTTGTAGGATGGGGATGGGATGGCGGTCAAGGCGGCGGCGGTGGCGGATTTGGCGGCGGTGGTGGGTTCGGAGGAGGTGGTCACGGGAAGGGCGGACACGGTGGCGGTTACAGAGCTGACCCCGAAGTTGC
Source organism: Hymenaphorura dentifera (assembly GCA_034699705.1). NCBI lineage: Eukaryota > Metazoa > Arthropoda > Collembola > Poduromorpha > Onychiuridae > Hymenaphorura > Hymenaphorura dentifera. The sequence goes on along the minus strand of JAQGCM010001409.1, from coordinate 13,034 downwards.
CCACTCTGAAGAAGCCCCCGACTCAGTCGACAGACACCTGAATGTTGGCTCTGGAGAATTTCAACCAAACTACGCTCCATCTTATTACCACGTTTAGAAAATCTTAACGAGGTTTTCAAAAAAAATCTGATCTTCAATCAAACTACCACAAAAAAATCGAACAACTAACGTTTCGACGCTCAACGCATTTTTGCATTTCGTCTCGGGTCCTACCAACCTTCCACTACTAATTTTGAGTGATACCAAAAACCAAATTATTTATTTATAAATGTTCTGAACTGACTCATTACAAAAAAACAATGCAACTGAAGAACAACAATGCAATGCAACAATAGGCCAAACTGTGCAATCAAATTTAACATCACTGTATAGTTATAAAGTTATGATCCACAAACATCAGTCAATTTTTTTACGAAAGAATAAAGAAACTAGTTTTTTAATAGCTGGGCTTTCCATTTTTGCATCTTTTTGAAATTATTTTAGAATTCTGTTCAAAATCGGTTCATAAATTTGAGAGTAGAAGTGCATAGTTGTACTTGTATGTAATCTAGATTTAGACTCATTTTTCATTTGCCAAATTTTTTTGCCATTCGTAAGTTACCGATTCACACCACACGGACACGACAGACTCGAGACACGATTTTGGATCTAGACTTGGACCTGCACTACGTCCTGCGATCCCAAATTTTTATAATGCTACAAGTGCTGGAATTTCCAAAGTGCAAAAATGCACTCTGAAATGAAGGCCACGACCGGAATAGCGAATTATGCACATAAATCTCTTAAAAATTTTGCAATACCGCTTACCGGCCGCTTCTGCAATTCTTGCTCCAAGCTAAAAGTTCGAATTACTGTTTTAACCTGCACTGCAGAGACTGACAGCGCAGCGCAGTGCAGTGCAGAGTACAATAGTTCAGGTAATCGTACAAAACTAATTAACAAGTTACTCACTCACTCGACCACTGCTCTGCTGCATGCTGCTTGCTCCTGACTTTTACATATTCGCGGAAGAAGAGAGTGAATCAGATAATCTCAAAATCAAGTTATAAAATCTCACTCTTCTCGTTCGGTTCAGGAGCAACAATAGTGGGATTGTTGTTGGGATCACGGATTAAGGATTAGCTGGCAGGACGTGCGGCAATGGCAATCCACAATCCAGCGCAGAGTACAGTGCAGTGCACTTTACGGTGGTTAGACCTCAACTAAAGTTCAAAGGAATTCAACCCACACTTTACATTCTGCATACATGACACTCAAACTTGCCCGTTGCCTAAAGAACAGATCAAAATCGTGTCAGACATTTTTTTCTCAAAAACAATTCTTCCGGGTTTTCTTGTAAAACCTGAACCTGAGTCAATTTATAATTCGTGATCAAATTTAAGTCATTCATAAGATGAAATTTAACGGTGCAAAAAAATGTCATCAAATAGGAGATCGAATTCGAGCTGGCCTTGCACCTTGCACGGGCTGGGAATTTGAGCATACAACTTTTACTCTGAAAGTGAAAGTCGGAGAAAGTCGGGCCATGCCATTGCATGTATTTTTGAAGCTTTCACCGGACGGCCGGCCAAAGCACTTTCCATATGAGTTGAAAATCCAGCAGCAAAATTTGTCTTCCATTTAGACTCAAAATTGTATCCTTTTCAGAAACTTAAACTTTAAATTGATCATTTTTCTCGGAAATCATAACATTTACAGCTAAGATCAAGTCACGACTTTTGATCTTGAATCCGATCCAAGATGAACGATTTCATGGCTAGGTCAGACAATTTCGCTAAAAACAATCCCAAAAGCATGAATTTCAGGCAAATCGTTGTCATCAGCATCAGCTGTAAATTTCGACTGAAATTTTATTCATTGGGCGAGTCTTGTGTCCAACAATTAAAGCAAAGGCTGGCTGCATGCAATGCCGAGGTTACAATGAAGGTCAGAGGACGATAGAGACACCACGAGATAGGCGGCATTCTACATAACACGGAATTAACCTACTCACAAATCCTGAGAGACTGGGTCACGCAACTTTGTAATCTTAACGATTCCTAACCAAAAAGTGATCTGATCGATGCTGTCTCTCTCTTGCATGTGCTCTTCTCGTTTTGGGCTTTCTAACAAATTGTAGGTCTTGTAAAATCTGTGTCGCTCGCGTCGAGTCGAGTGGTCCAATTGCATTCGAATTTGACAGAAACATAATGCATGGTTCAACAAAAGAAACAACTTCCTTTTGTCAAAGACAAGTTGAAAGTTTACTTTTGCCGAATTTGTTTCACCAAAGATTTGGAGTTCTTTCTTGTCTGAATGGAAAGTCACCTCAATTTTTTGAAAGGATTTGGCTGGAAATGGAATGCTGTCTTAACGATGAAGGTCTTGCCAAAATTAATGCCAAAATGAACATAAGTTCGCAGCGGAAAACGGGAAACTCTTAGTTCTTCACTTTACTTAGAAATCCTGTAAACTTTCTCAAAGTTATTAGCTAGAATATGATGACCGAGGTTTGCCTCAACGCCAATGATTAAAGTTTAATTTGTGTATTAATTTGAAATTCAAAATTTATGTTGCTCAATTTAGAATTTTTGAGAATTGTTTGCTGTAAACCTGCAGCGAAACAAATTTATGAGTTTTTGAGCGTTTTAAATCGATAACGTCGATTAAACTAGTCAAAGATTACCTCAGTTAAATATAGAATTTTCAACAAGCAATTTTTTAATGAAAATGCCATGTCAGCAGGACAATACACTTTTAATGAAAATTTTACCACCAGAGCTTCCAATATCCTGGGCGCTTTCCTCGCCTTAACAGTCCAATACTTTGGAAAACAATGCAATGCAATGAGAATCAATTTGTCTTCTTGTGAAGAAATGGAATTAAAATTATGTCAATTACGATTAAGTCAAACAGAAATCAGATTTATTACACAAACCAAGTATTGAAAATCAATCAAGAAGCGCCATATCAGGGTCGGCACTCGACACGAAAATGATTTCATTTTCCATTTGCATGGTCGGAGAAGATCATCTCCTCAAAAATCTATAAAGCAACGCAGTGTAATCGCACCGAATCATTTCATCACTGAAATGGAAAATTTTGTAAACAAGTTTAATCCATTGATTGTTGGAAGAGATCAATGATCTCTCGGAAGCAACAAACTTTCGATGAGTAAGGAAACGAAAGCAAGAAAGTCGAATGGCAAAGATATTCCATTGCATCTTCGGCACGGTCTGAAAATTCTAGTCAGATTAATCGCTGTCTGCAAAACTCAAAACTGCAAAGTTCACTCTTGCAAATTGCAATTATTGCAAATCAAAATGTAAAATTGTCATAATTATTAAATGAAACCCGTCCGTCCGTCTCTGGCTTTGCTTGGGTTTGACTGCTCGTTTTTGCTCACACAGATGAATGAACTGAAAATCGAGTCGTACAGACGAGTCGGGGCCGGGGCCGCGGCCAACTCCCGAATTTCTCGACTCCCCAAGGTAATGGTGGCATTGATCGAGGAAAATCTCGTTTTTATGTAAATTCTTGGACAAGACTCATGAACTGAAGAACGAAGTCGACGAGTGAGAGCAACAATGAGAGAATCCCCGAAAACTTGGTCTTCTTTTTTCATCTCCTTGTTGTGTGTTGTAGTACGTAGTACCTTAAAAAATGAGAAGATGAAGTTGAAGATTTTGCAATTGTTGCTGGTGAAGAAACAGGTTTAGCATGGAGGTGATTGGACGACTCTTGCGATTGTTGAAGAAGAGCAAGGAGATGATGGCCGAGGATGAGGATGGGGAATATTGTGTTATGGGCTCACAGAATGAAGACGACCGACTACATATATAATTAATCTAGTCTTTTGAACCGGGTTAAAGAACTTGACCCCTTCGTATATAAAGAAGAACTTGGACTAATTCGAAAAGACTCCTCTCTCGTCAGTTGACGGGATTTCATCAAAGTCGTTAGGTTTTTGCTCAACACCATACCCCACCCGGGGTTTTAACTCTTTCACCATGATCAAGTATTTGGTAAGTCAAAAATTAACAAAAATTTCATTCAAAATTATCGTGAAAAGCAGCACCAGCAGCAGAATCAGTGTGAAAACAACAAGAATTTGAGAATGTGGGTGAAGGAAGTGAAAAGAATTGGACTTGTCAAAAAGTGATTTTTAAGTGATTTAAAAAAATCAAAAACTTGGAAGTCAATTTTGTGATTGACAACTGCTACTCGTGTGAGTGAGAGTTCAGACGAAAACAACTAAAGTTGGAAAACCGAAAATCCTGAAAAAAGTTTGGAGTTTCTTTTCTCGGACGGATGGATCGACTGGCTAGTACAACGGGTTCAATTCGATTGTTTTCAAGTTCTTTTTAAAATTATACGAATTAAAAGAAATAGTTTCAAATTTCCAAGGAAAGTTTCAAATTTCTACGCAAAGCTTCATATTTCCACAGAAAGTTTCAAATTTCAAAGCCAAGTTTCATAATTTTCACTCAAGCTGATTGAATTTCAATCAAATTTCAAACTTTCAATGAAATCTACGAAATATTTCTAACAAATGTCAATTGAATTGAATCTGGCATCCATCGTCCATCCGTTTTTTTTGGAGATGCAAATCAGAATCTTGCAAGAATTCTTACACTTAATTCCAACTTGCTGGAGTCAAAAGTCTGTCTTCTGAGCCACAAACGACACAATAAACGTCGTCCAGGACAGTGAACTTTCAACTTGAACTTGCCAAACCGGTTCATCTCTTGCATCTCTCATCTCACACATCTCACACTCAAACTTCCTCCACTCACATTCTCACGTTCAACTCGCATTCCTTCCAAACAAGATTTTGCTCAGAGCCACAAAGATGATTACTGCATAACAACAAAGCAGCAAAGCGAAAGATTTATTGTTTTTTTTAGTAGTGAACCCATTAACCGCGAACAATAACGCAAAACTTGCTTCCCAAGTCTCCAAGTCATTAGCAGCCAGCTACGTATGAGTCATTCGCATTCCACAATTTACAACTTTGCCGTTTTTTTGCGATCCGCTACTAGTCCTTAACTGCAACTGCAACTTAAGGCCGCTCGAGATTACCAAATTAATTTTTTTCCCCCTTGTCTTGTCTTTTTGCAGCTACCGTTTGCTGGGCTACTGGTAGTGCTATTATTTGTGACCTTCGTCACAGCCCAAGATGATGGGGAGAAGAGTGACCTAGAGCCCTCAGAATTCCTCTTCCGACCTGTTTACATCAGGTCAGTTTGAGTCCCAAGGATTTCATTGTTGCACACAAGCAGTTTTCAATTTTCAATTTTCAACAATGAGTTTAATTGTTGGTTTTAAGGTACGGGTACCATCCACACAATTCGTACGGATGGAAGGGTGGAGTTAGCCAAGGCCACGGCGGTGGATGGCAACCATACGGTTACGGGTGGGGCTCGTACCACAATGGCGGCGGCTACAACAAGAAAGCCCAGAAAAAGAAACAGAAGGCTAAAAAGAAGGCCCTGAAGAAGAAACAGAAGGCCTACAAGAAGAAGAACAAGAAGGGAGGTGGCGGATGGGGCGGTGGCTGGGGCGGTGGCTACCAAGGCTACGGAGGCTACGGTGGGTACGGAGGCTACGGAGGTTATGGAGGTTATGAAGAGTAAGAACTTCTTCTGACCCTCCTAACAACTCCCGCCATTTCACCCGGTTATTTAATTCAGCAGCAGCCAAAAAAAAATAATCAAAAACCGAATTCGGACTAGTAGTTGAGACAAAAAGCCTGATAATGAACCAGCAACAACAACATGAACCAAACACTCATTCACAGACGCATCCATACATATGTTCTCTTTTAGCTTGTTTTTTTAATTATTTATTTATTTTATGTATGATGATGAAGGTTGAAAATTTTTAAAATATAACAACAGACAATGATGGTGCTCTCAATTCTTTCCACTCAGTCCTTTCTTAAAGCATTTTCATCAAATTTTGCAAGTTTTGAGTCAGAAAAAAGTTAAAAAAAAAAATTTGAAAGCAAAAGATCCAATGATTTTCATACGAACTACACTCTCAATCTGGACCGGACGGACGGGACGTTAATCATACGTGTAATTTTTTTTCCATGAAAAGAAAAGCAAAACAAATCTGACAAGTTTTCAAGAACTGGGAATCAAACTGGGAATTTCACCGGAACGGAACTCCAATTTCATAAGGCAAGGCGGAGCTGCAAAAAATCTCGCTTTGGTCATCGACCCTAATAATTATTACAAAAACCGGCTTTGAGTTTAACTTTTTTTGCGAAGTTTACAACGCACACTCGAAAGACTCGAAGGAAACAAGAATTTCAGGATCAAATCAAGTTCAGGATTAAATTCACGACAATTGAGTTCAGTTCACAGTTGGAATCCACATAATAATTCCATTAAGGAATTTGCACTTGTAAACACCAAAACAGCAAGAACAAATTTGACGAAATAGGAAATACAAAACTTTGTGCAAAATCGGAGTTTAGAATTGACTTTTATTAGAAAATTGGATGCTTGCGGCTATAATTAACATGAAAATTAGCAGCAGTTAGAGACGTAAATCTCTCCAAATATTTTCAATGCTTTTTATTTTTAAATGTTGGAATTACAAAATCGACAAATTTGCAATTGAATTCTTATACAAATTTGGAATAAAAGTACAAAATTTTCAATAAATTGACTCGAAATATTTTTTAATACCATCTGTTTGCATAACCGGCTGGCCACCAACCCCGTCGTCTAAGATAATTTCGATAACCTCCGGCTGGATACCACCTTTGAACAAATGGCCAAAAAGTAGACTCTGTGCCCAAGTCATCTTCAAATTCACTTCCTCCATCGACTTCCTTGTAGTAATCGTCCTCATCAACCAAATCATCATTGTCTTCGCTAATGTCATCCTCATCGATAAGGAGCCCACTCTTGCCGCCATTCTCGGACGTCATTGGTGGAAGCGGAATTTCTTCAATGAAATTATTGGGTTTGTTTTGTTCAGTTTTGACCAGATTTTTTGAAGTTGCTTGGCCAGGGACGACCTCACGTTTTTGCCTGGGAAGGGCGAAGTCGGCGGTATCAACAACAACGGCCTTCTTGGCAAGAATTTCAGGGGCTGCGGAATTCGGGAGCGTTGGGATCGGATTCGGATTTTGAGCTTCGGGTTTATGATCTGGGCGATGGTGTGGGTGCTTTCTTTGCTTGTGTACCTTGTTTCGCTGTTTATTTTTGCGTTTCCCTTCAATTTCACTGGCGGCGATGAGAAGGATCAAAATGACGCTCACGATTTTCCACTGTAAATTAAAATTTAAACAAAATTTGTCATTTAGAAAAATTATAATTTTAGCCACAGTGCGCAGTGCGAATACTCGAAAAAAAAGGACGCTTAAAAAAAGCATGGCTTTGTTTTGGGAAAAGGCAAAAAGTCAGGATGGAGTTTTTTTAGTTTTGGGAAAAGAGTTGAAAATATGTAATGAATTGCAAAAATTGTACAAAACTTACTGAATAGATATTCATTTTGCTGGTCGATTTATAACTAACGAATGTGACTTTTTTGAAATTTGAAAAACTGCAATTTTGAAATATTCGATTCACTTGTATCTGTATTGGTCTAAGCTACCCACCAAAATGCCACACTGAATTGAAAACTTTGAGCAAAGTTCAGAAAAGTGGAAGCGTTTTTTTGGAACCGGATTAAACTCAAAAATTGAAGAATTTCCTGAAACTCATGGCTTATACCCTTCGGTAATGACGGCAACCTAATTTTAGAATCTTAAAAAATTGGATATTTGACTGACACCTGCTCACCTGCACCTTTTTAGGGGGAAAATGTCACGGTTCGGGCTTCGGATTCTGCCCTACATTTACATTACACATCACACATGTGTTGAAAGATAAGAGAGACAACTTACCCTTAATGGGCAGTCTGTCTGTCTAATTTTGAGAATTGTACTTGAACAAGTAAAAAAAAAAGTGAAAAGTGCAGTGCTAACTACTAAGTGCCTAAAATTCATTCTTGGAAAAATCCGGATCGACTCGACCTAATCACTATGCCATACTCACTTTGTGTTAAAAAAGATGTGCACTCATGTCAGTCAACAATGTATGTCAAATAATAAGTCACTTTAATTACCAATATTGCTAATTGCCAATTTGGTCGTCCGATTCGATAGTTTAAAAAATAAATCATTATAGGGAAATTAACAATTTCTTAAAATATTTCCAAAACTCGGTTCAACTCTTCAAATTGTTTATAAATACCTGAACTGGAACAAGTTTCCAAACTTTAGTTCAGAATTTGCCCAGTCAGACGTTCAACCTTTTGAAATTCGAAAGCCATAATATTTCCAGGCTCAATCAAAAATGAATATTGATTTGGTGAGTCACGTCACACGTACAATTGCCAGAAAATTAAATTAAATTTTAAAATTTTTGCCAGAGACACAAGATTTTGTAGCAAATTTCAAAAGCATTTGCAGCTTTCATTCGCTAAGAGTGTATAATTACGTTCAATTCATCTAATTGATTTTCTTTGCTGCACTGCAGATATTGATTTTAATTTCGATCGTCGGAATGGTACTGGCTCTTCCAGCAATCCCAGAAGATCCAGCAGAGCCCCACCAAACCACCAATTTCGTTCTTCTGGATGACATTTCTACTACCAAAAACGTCAACAAAGCACCTAAAACTGGAAAACTCAACGATGTCCAAAATGGAAATCGAAAACAATTAGAAGTGCTCTCTAATTTAGTCGATGCAGCAGCGGCTGGATGGGGATGGGGCTATGGAATTGGGCTTGGCGTTAATCGGAAACAAGGTGTTAGTCCTGAAGTTACCCTCACGGCAAACATTACCGTCGATCCTACTTCGTCTAATTCATGGTCTTTGTCTTTGGTGACCAAGAACCACCTTTAAACTCTTGTAACTTAAAAAATTTGTAATAAAATAGCTTAGCTTAACTTTTTAGAGCTGCATTATTGCAGATTTATTTGCTCGAATTTTTTTTTCGGCTCATTTTAATCATCTCAAACCAGGTAGAATTGAAGAATTCATTTCTTGCAAAATTACGTGGTGTTGTACGAATTCCTGAGTCAAAGCCAGAGTCATTTGCAATTTGCATTGCTATTCTTCATTTATTTTGGCCAAAGTACGTTAGAAGGTAGGACCTCCCTAATCCCAGGGCTCAAACTCAAGAAAACTCTTGTCTCTCAAGAGTGCTACTTATTAATTCGTTGAACAAGTTTGAAGCAAGTCGGCAGTTGCAAGAACTTGAGACTTTTGAGAACTTTGAGAGAACAAGTAATGAGTTCACAAATCACAGCACAGCACAGCACAAGGCATGCATGCAGTGCTTGCTAGTGCTCACAAAATATTTGAGACTTCATTTTTTTTTCATAAAAAAGCGTAAATCCAGTTTTTGGTGGGCTGATCTTCCTTCCTTGCATTGCCTTGTAGGCGTTCGTCGACCTGAACAGGTCAACGAATCCCACCAACAAACATAACATTGCAAAACCAGATTCTTCCAACAACAATCCTCCGAATCGTTCATCTTCAGGTCAATTTACTCAACTTGCTCACAAGAGTCAGGTCCTAGACTCAAAACTTGAAATCGTCTTAGGATTTTGCTGATGCTGCTGTTGCTTCTTCGTAAATCAAATCAATTCGCTACAACGCTACATGGGTCTACATCAAAACTGGCAATTAAAATGTTCAAATTCTTTGAGATGAGCACACCTGCAAAATGCAGCAATGCAAATGCAACGCAATCCAATTCACTATTAAGCTGCACAGGGAATTCGCCTTGTTCATTCTTTCAATTGTAACCAGCCAGAGCCAGCTCAGAATTTTGTGTAATCTCACAAACAAAATTTTGAGCCACAATTTGCATAATCTCCAATGATGCAGCATTCAAAATGAGAGCAAAAGCTAAAAATTCGCAACTCGCTTCAGCATTATGCTTTTTATTCTAAAAAGCCGAGCAATTAATCATTTTGCACACAACATCAAATCTCGTATCTCTAATGAGTTCATTCATCCATGTAGCTGGCTGCCAACGGCCATAAGTGGAAAACACAGAATAAAATGTTGATTGTTGGCAACTTTGCTGCAGCACTTTGCAGTACTCTGCAGCAATTATTTGGCGAACGACATTTTTATTTTTAAAAACAAGGAGATTCTCTGCAAATTTGCATAAAATTGTCATGAACAATGAACTAAACTTGTTTCGTGTGCTACGCACACGCATCGACATTGGTGACGGACGACACATTGTTGCTTTTGCTATTGTTGCTCATTTTAATTTCAAGATCTTTGCACCCCGACCAAATCTTGTTTCTGGCCCTGGGTAGTGGCTGGTGGCTGGTGGCGTGGAAGGTTCTGGACCAGCAAAGCCAAAGCGGTTCATCAAATCTTCGAATCAAAAATGGCAAAAAAAACACACCCTTAAGACGAAGTTAAATTGCTTAAAGAAACTGGTTAGATTCTGCTCAAATCTTTTCCGTCTGAGAGTCTGAGACCAGCCAGCTCCGGCTGACTGCCAGCCACTACCACCCCTCGGGTTTGGTATATAAAGCCCAGATGAAAATGAAAGTTGTTTCGTTTTCACACAACAACCACTATTACTGGTCACGGTCCTTCCTTCAGCAACTTTTTCTTTGGACTCAGCAAAATCATGCGGGTCTATTTGGTGAGTTTCTTCTCTCAATCCTACATTAACAAAATTCGCCAAAATTTCAGCAAAATTGTCCAGCAATTTTACCCGGGTTTTTTGTGTTTTCTTTGCAGGCTTTACTGCTGCTCGCAGCGGTCTGCCATGCTCAATACATTGGAGGGTACGGAGACGTTGATGTCGGGGTGAGCCCTTACGCCGCCCAGTACAGCTCCAGCTACCCAGTCCAGCAAACTTCCTACAACGGCCCTTACGCCGTTGCCCGCTCCCCCCGCGGTGGTGGCCAAGGCGGATTCTGGTACATTTGGGGCCCTGAGCGCAGGAGCCACGGTCACGGTCATGGCCACGGTCATGGACACGGAGGACATGGCGGCATTTTCGGAGGTCACGGCGGACATGGAGGTCACGGAGGTCACGGAGGCTACGGCGGCGGGTATGGAGGACGAGGTCGCTATGGTTACGGCCGTGGAGGCAAGGGCGGCTATGGCGGTGGTGGCGGTTATGGCGGCGGTGGCGGTGGCGGCGGAGGCTGGGGATGGCAACCACAAGGTTGGGGTTGGCAACCACCTCCACAAGAGATCCACACTTACCACCCACCCACCTTCCATGATTATGGACCACCAACCCTTCACACATGTAAGAGCTAATTAATTAAGAAAACTAATTAGTAATTCGCCCGGGTAATACCATTTTGCAATTTGATTAATTTTTGGCGTCATTTTTGTCTAATTTTCTGCAGCTCCACCAAAATACATCACGACCTACTACCCAGTTCATGAACAAAAAGGATGGGGTTGGGGTGGTGGCGGTTATGGCGGCGGCGGTGGCGGCGGAGGAGGAGGAGGATGGGGTTGGGGCTGGTAAACGCCGCAGGCCATCAATTAGCTCAAATTGGACTTTAGAGCGAAACTGAAAAATTGGAAATTATTTCAAATATTTACAAAATTTATGGATCTCAATGCATTTAAACCGAAGAAGTCATCACACCAAAAGTGCTGCTGCTGCTTTAATTAGATTCTGAAACGATCGTAGTCAAAATTTGACACACTTTTTCACTGCAAACTTATCAAAATTTTAAGAAGAAAAAAATCGAACCAAATGTAACCAACTGAACTGAACTGGAGGTGCTAAAGGGGTCATGTCAAAGGTCACGCCTTGTCATGTCAAACATACTAAAATAGAAGGAGAGACTGCTTTGATACGCGCAGAGCTGAACAAAATCTACGAGTGCAGTGCAAGTCAAATTATGCAACTCAATTAATTTGTAAGATCAATCTGAGAATTTTACTTGCTGATTTCTTGTACGTGTCATGCATGTTGTTGTTGTTATTTATTGTTGAACCCAAAACAGAATGCCAAATAAAAAAAATCACTTTTCCGACCTTTGCAAGGTCGCAAATACCAAAAAATCCAGTCGTTTTTGCCACAATCTCATTTTCTCATTACAGTTGCATATTGCATAATAATTTTACGACGACAAAATGCATTTTTTGCAAATGACTCAAAAACTGGTTTTGTAGCTGCATTTTGTGCTTAGTTAAAGATGATTACATTGAACAAACTGGACTGAATTTGAAACTGGACTGATTCCACGTACTAATTTCCTGCAAAATGTCATTTGGCAAAAGGCTAGGACTTTGCACAAAAATTATTGTCTGCTCTGCACCCTCATACAATTTTTGTTGAATGGAAGCTACACATTTTTAAACAAAATTATTACCGAAAGCAGCAAATTAAAAATCAGAATAGAAAAATTTTGCAAAATTAAAATTTTGAATCAACGGTGTGAAATATACAGAAGATTGCATTGCATTGAAATTTTGCAATTGCAGCAGCTCACAATTTATCATTTCAGAATTCATGCATGCATTCATTCGGTTGTCTCGTCTACTTTCCAGTTTCCACTGCTAAGTTTTGTTAACTTTGGACTTGGGTTGCAATAGTTGCAAACTTGCAACGGCTCCAGAGACAAATTTTAATTTGTTTTTGGGTAATTCTTGTATTCGACTAGATCAACGGCTGTAATTTTTGTTGTCGATTATGATAAAATTGCAGTAATTTTTGTAATCGAACAATGACAGATTGCAATATAGCATCGACTAGTATCGCAAGTGCAAGTACGAGTAAGTTTTCAGTACAATTTTGAGATCGTTGCTCTCCAGGCCTCCAGAAATTGATTTGAAAAGAGAAAGAGAATATTTTGATTTTTTTCATTGTAACACATTTAAAATTTCAGAATTTCGGCAAAAATCGAATTAAATACGAGCATTGCTCGCAAATCAGATCAGATCTATAAAATATATTAACGATTTTTTGAGTCAATCAGTGCTCCGATCGAAACGAAACGAGACGAAATGAAGCCCATTTCGTTTCGTTTCGATAATTATTTCGTTTCG
>JAQGCM010001408.1:0-15401 GCA_034699705.1 Hymenaphorura dentifera | reverse complement strand
GAGAGGTAGGTTTTGGCGAGGGTATCGACACACGTAGCGTCCCAGACCAGGCATCTTCCCTGAGACCACGGGACCAGAGTAAGGGCATCCGGCCGCTTGCCATCTGCCCGGAACATTCCAGAGGGTTCCAGTGCTGTGGGGACATTGAGTTTTCAGAGTGATTTTACAGCTAATGTGTTTTGAAAGTTTTGATACATGTGTGAATCACACTTCTAGCCAACCAATTTAGTAGTGTAGTTGAGATTTATTTTCTTGCCTTATTTTCTTGTCTTTTCTTAAGAAAAGACCACTTTTGCATTTCGAAACTCACCCAAATTCACAGAAGCAGATCTACAAGGTAGATTTTTTTTGGAATTAGCCCATCAAATTGGCAGATTGGAACTTTCAAATTTGCAGAACAACAGAACTTCGAAAGAGATACTCGCCCACTACAGGACCAAGGGTTGAAACGAAACGAAGTTGGAAAATGTACACTACAGCAAGACAGCAGTGTTGAAATGAAGGAATAACAGTAAAAGCCGAACTTTCGTCGAACTACTACACTGGCTTAGCTCAGGTTTCGTTGTTGCTACAAGAAAATGAAACTGAAGTTCTAAAATCCAAAATGAAGTAAGGCTGAAGGTAAGAAAGATCTTAAGGAGAGAGGGGCAGCAAGGAGGACAAGCAGCGAAGATGGAGAAATTATGCTGTCGCTAATACTCTGCCCTATGATAGAGCTAATTTGACGGGTGAGAAGGGAAACTGCTCTAAGCTGAGGCAATAATTTGGCACAGGGCAAGTTGTTAATGTTCACAGGAGATAATTTATAGTCCCATAAAGGTTAAGACGAAAGCAAAATAGAGACCTTTACTTTCTCACATTTGAGGTTTCGATCTTACCCAACATCTTTGCAACACTCTTTGCACCAAGCAAGCAGCAAGAATTGCAGCACCATTGACGACCCCAAAAAGGTAATGGGGCTAGCTGGCTCCTGCTCGTTCTACGAGGACCAGAACCAAAACCTAAGAACCGGGCATCTGCCACCTTCCAGGGCAAAAGGGTTTAAGTCTACAGTCCAAAAGTCTTGGCCTGTAGTTTGGCTCACTCGACTAGTACTCTTTTTATTGCTTAATAATTATTACTCCAACAAATCGTAGTCGCCACCTGCTCCGATGTAAATGTGATAAATGTTATAACCCAGTAAGGCAAAGTACAGGACGGGCAACACAAGGAAGGAAAGCATGGCAGGGGCTGTCGGACAAAATATCAAACCGCGGACTTTTACTAGCAATAAAATCCCTGTCTTTATTTTACTACAAGTTTGTTCTGCTCTCTCTCTCTCTCTCTCTCATTTGATTCATTGTAAATGCGGTGTTAAGAGCAATAATAAGAAGTGGACGCGGTTAGTGTTAACTATAAATCTAGTCACGGCAATGGAAACTCTATGAAGGATTTGCGACTCACGATTTATTGGCTTCATTTCAAGAAACAAAATGAAACGTTATTCATAAAGTGTGGGTTTTGGACCTCAACCACTGCACTGACGACGTTTCAGTTTCATGGTATCGCATCAAACGTGGAATGTCAGAGAAATGTTGTCAAAAAACGAAAACCTTTTACGGTCCGATTTATATGAATCAAAATGCTCTGGGGCTCTCGTCTCGGCGATAATTCGGTTAGAAAAAGAGTTTCGGAACTGATTAGCAATATTGGCTATCAATACTGCATACTTGAGTTCCATTCAATAGATTGTCATTACTTCATTTTATGCAATAATGAATTAACAGATTGTAAATATCCGACTTTGTATTGCACCAATGTAAATGTAGATTGTAAATAAGTATGGATAAGCAGGAATGTACCTCCTCCAAGTAACATTTTAAAAATATCAAAGACTATTACTTCCTCCGCCTTAGATATTTTTTTGGACAAAACTGTCACTCGCATTTGTTCAGTAGCGGGGTTTGATCCTGAAAACTGATTTTTTTTTTTACAAAAGTCCGCCATTCACTTACAGCAGCTGACCATTTGAGTCGGAGTAGGCGATGTTTAAAAAATAGCATACAAAATGCCAGCTCCGCGTCGGAGTATGTCTCTCCCAGTTATTTCTAAACACGACAGCTTGATAGCTATAAAAGCAGTTGGCTCCCATTTCCCTGCTAAAGATTTTGAACTACAGGATGCACACCGTCCCGTGCAATTCTTACTTAGAATTTTATAGTAATAACTTTTTTTCAGTTCAGGACTTTTGTAGTGGTGTCGATGAGTTTAACGTGATTTGCTCATTGCATGTTCGATAAGGTTCAGACGCATGTACGCTACAAAATCTATCGTTCACACATATGACAAGAAATCTACTGCGAACAGAGATTCGGAAAGTTGCATCAAAATATTCGTCCACATGCACGGTATGCACGCGCCAATATTTCGTACTATCGTTAAAAGACAAGCATTTGTTCCTATTGACTGGCTAATTCGGCTGTTATTTTGGACCAGTTTGAAGAAATGAAGCCAATCCAAAAACTGTCCAGCCGGCAAGAGATTCCTCCTACGCTTTTACTAGTTTGGGTAATGACTTTGGCATAACGATAACTGGACAGACAAGAAGAGTTCTGGTTCTGCTAGTATAGTTTTCTGAATTGGATGAGAACTACTGAGATGAGAACGCTGAGAACGAGAATGAGGAGGGAGGAGAGAAAAAATGGAAAGAGCAAAGTTTTTGGTTGTCCATGCATTCATGAAGCTTGAGCAAAATCATGTCAAGAGTAAGTACACATAGACACACCTCACAATCGCCTTCTTCTTCTTCTGGACGCAAACAAAAGTAAAAAGTTGGTCATAAAATATGATAGCGCCCGCCCGGGCATTTTCTCTTCCTTTCAGGACTCTTTGTCTAAATAAGTTGGGGAGAAAGTCGGACTCGGACTTTCTCCAGTCTTTCCCACTACTATTATTGAACTCCAAAGACGCACACTTCCAGCCAGGGCTCAACTTTCACGCTCCAACTCCGGCCCGTTCAAACAAGAAGAACCCGGGCTTTTTTCTCGTCTTCTTCTTCGTCTTCCTCCTCTACTTTTACTTTCATTCTTTACTTAGGCACCACTGACTGACTGCTTTTAGGCCAGGCCGGCTGGCTTCTGGTGGCTCCGACTCTCCGACCCAATGCTTTCTCATATTATCAGAGGCAGGAAATGAAGCAGAAGGGCTTTGAATGTCAAATCGAATGTGGGTATCGCTTACCTCATTTTTATATAAGAATCGGTGTGGGATACGCTGCTGCTGCTACTCGGCGGACGAAAGAATGATATACACCATTAGTTTCTTCCACCCAGCTTTTCTTTGTCCCTTGTCAAAAGATAACAATGGCTGATTTATCAAAACTTAATCCATAATCCGATGGGCTGGACTTTGGCTGCTGCTGCTTCTTCTGGAACTGCACTGGAGTATGACTACTCCTATGCTTTGGTCGATATGTAAGTAGGCAAGAAGAAAGTCCGCGAGCGATTTTTGTAAACATGATGGGTTATGTAAGCGATATTGAAGTTTGAGCCTGAAGCTTAACTTAGAATTTCTGAAAACAAAAAACTGAAACTTATCAAGAAATACACCTGTAGTTTGTTTGGACATCAGCCATTGTTTTGCCTACGGAAATCTTAACAATGGAACAAAACAAAATTAACAATGAAATACGAAAGCAGGTGCTGAATTTCAGTGCAATGTCTAGCTTCGTCAAAAATTATAGTAATCTTGACTCTCAAGGATTTTACTAGAAAATAGTGAAGAAAAAGTTGTGACCTTCTGTGGGCTTAACGTTTTTGCAGTACAATTGCTTTTGAGACCTACGCAGGAATAGGATGTCACCGCGTAGGAAATCTCCAGAGCCTAGCACATCTTACTTTAGACTTCGTAGTCCAATTTATGACACATAATTTAAAAAGATGAGTACGTTCTTTGCAGTGAGAGCTTTTAGGAGGAGAGAAATTGAATTCAATATTTTGAGAGCTTCTAAAGGATGGAGAATGTTGGATGGAATGGATGTAATGTTCTGTTCGTTCGGCACAGCCTAGGGTACCTGCACTTGTACATAAGTGAAGTCAATTCTACTGTATGGAGTTCTGACTCAGCGGATACGAAGACTTTGTACTTTTAGTCCTCATGTGCCCGCCGTGCCCTGGCCCAAACCTCGCACATTTCTTGTTTAATACGGAATTAAACTCAAAGCCAAAAAGAAACAAGAGCCCACTACGTACGTACTATTCACTCCTCACTCCTACGAACGAACGAACTTGAGGGGAAACCCTGAGTCTCAATCTCGATGGAACCGTGACATTTTTCTTGAAACTTTATGGAATTCAATTACGGACTTGTACCCGGTTGGTATTATATCCACCAACCTACCACCACTCATTCGTTCGTTCGTACTTGTATGCGTGGAAGGTGGAACCTCGTAAGTAGCCAGCCCGGATGCCCACAGTTCTTTTGTATTGTAGAAAGAGCAAGAAAGGAAGAGAGAGAGTTAAAAGAAATGGACTCGGACTCGTTCCAGTTTCTGTATAATCTTTCTCAAGCAGAGAAAGAAAGAGGGAACGAGAAAAATAGAAAAGAAGGAGAGAAAAACGGGCGTTACGGTTGGAAAAATTGAAGACGACAGAACTTGTGAAGAGAACAAACGGAGAAGAAAATCTAGTCTAGTCTAGCCACCCAGCCCTTGGTTCCTAGCTGGTCTGGCTGGCTGGCTAGGTCGGTTTGAATTGAAAAGGCATTTCTAGTGCCGTTCTGAACTGAACTGAACTGGGTTGTAGAAATTCGGATCGATATCCAACGTACGGAAGAGGTAAAAGGAAAAGATAGCCTCTCGGATTGCAGAGCAATGTGTAGCACACTGGCATCACCACCATCCTCAGCTTTCTCCATTTGCTTTCAGGTAGAAAAGCTCAAGCTCCGGCATCCAGTTTCCTTTCTCCATTTCCTAGCAAAATCCTAAGCTTTGCTTTCTCAAGCGCGGAGATGAGACGTTGATGAGAGTGTCAGCCCAAGGACTACGACTACGAGACGGCTCCTCTCTTACTTCGTAGAATACCCGGTTCTCCAAGTCTCCAAATTTCTACATCCGAAAATTTAGTGTAACTCTGTTCCCTTGTTCACTCTTACTCTCCCGGATTCACGTAATAAAAACCCCGGATCAGAGACGAATGCTGCTATTTGCATTAAGTATGGATAGGAAGAATAGAATAGAATCCAAGTCTTTAAGAGTCACATTCGCATTCTTTCCTCCACCTTTCCTCCTGCATACATGAATGAAACTATCGTGAATCTTAGATTTGGCTCAGACTTTATTCAGCTTGATGAGGAATTTATCGTTCCCTAAAAATTAAATTAGTTTGGCAGAGGACAGGTCCTTCCCAAATAAAATGCTCGTAGTTACGTGCCAAAGAATAAAACCAAGTGCTGCATGCATGGTGAGCAGCCCATAAAACTTGGGTCCTTTGTAAATAAATTATGAGAAAATGGAACAAGGACTGGAGAGATGTGATTTTGTTTGTTTGTTTGTTTCTTATTAGAGTGATATTCCACAGCAGTCGTACATACGGATATGCATGTCAAGAATATGTGTTCTCTTTCCCCCTATGTCCGTAATGGAATGATTAATCAGTGTAATAAATTACTGCAAGACAAAGTGCACTTGTTTTGCTGTCTCAGAAGTGTTCTGATTTTGGCGTAAGACATCCCAAAGGGCCTCCAGCACAATTTCCAGATTAAAAATGATTTGTCGCCGTTGTATGTACATACTTACGTTGCTGAAGTGCAACGGACACTACTACTCAATTTAATTAATGAGACACGTCTAGCAGCAGCGGGAATTTCTTATAAAAGACCATCTTAATTGGAGAAAGTGAGTGAGTTGGATGTGAACTTTAGTCAAATTGGAAAGACCCACATTTTCAGTACAATGTGTAGTGCTCTTGAACGAAAGGACTTCAGTTAGGGTCGATGAAAGCTAGAAATCTAAAGGATTTGGAAATGAATGATCAAAGCGAAATGAATGTGGTCTTTCACACGTCAGGCTTGCAGCTTGAATACCGCCACTTCTTTAGTTCAAGAGCAAAAGCAACTTTGTGTCAAGCCCAGGTCGTGTCTCATATAAATTTCTATAGATAGGATTGGTACTTAAATAACATGATATGATATTGAGCATTAGTAGGAGTGCAGGATGCCCTGGTGGAAATTATTGCAGGACAACACGGCACGGCGTTATCAAGTGTGCTATTTGAACATAGAATTACGCATAAAGTTAAATATTTGCAAAATTCAAAAGTTTTTCGATGCTATGATGACAACTCTGTTCAGTACTATTTGCGCTCAGAAAGTGCTCCTAACTGTTCTTATTGGAAAGACGATAGACAGGGTTTATTGCAGAATATAAATGTTGAGCTTGAGCTGAAGCTGAAGCTGAGTAAGATGAGAAGAAGCAAACGGGAAGCTCAAAATGTCTGGATTCGTGACATGAGGTTAGGCCGGATAATGCGGCATTGGCGAATAAGGATTGTTCTCATATCAGGACTCTAAACTGGATTTTAGTAGCTATTATATCTCTAGGGTTTTGTCACACGGAGAAAGTCTATGAGAAAACTTTTCGCATGACTTTTTCCAAGAGTATTAGAAAGTTGGATAGGCAGGAGCAGGAGCACAGCAGAGTTGGCCATCGAAGCAGAAGATGCCCAAGTGCTGTGCTGTGTTGGGCTGTGCTGGGCTGTGTTGCTGAGCTGTCTCGTCGTGTCCTCGAGCGCAACAAAGTTGTACAATTCAAATAAATGTTGGGTGTGACGGTGTAGTAGAAAACTTGAAACTAAACACGAGACAAGTGACAAGATTAACGAAGCATGTGTAAAACATGGGAAAGCAATTTGTGAGGCTGGGAATTGCTTCCTAATTTTGTGTATGGAGAAAAGCTAAAGGAGACCGTGTATTCTAAGCAAGCTGGCGACGACGTGAGACGGTGCATGCACCACAGCACAAGCAACAAGCATATGCAAAGAATTCCAGAAAAGAACTTTACCACAAAATTGACTTCATTAGGACAAGACATCCACCTACTATTTAAATCTTCATTACGGTGTGGTGTGAACTTGCCATTCGTCTTCAATTAATTATGGCTGTCTGATCAATAAACAGGCATCCGTGATTGCAGATCTAAAGCCCCATTTCTATTTCCAGCAGTTCTTAGCCGCTGACTTCGTTTTCTTAAATGACTCACAGAGATTAACTAAAATAAGTTCGTTGACAGTTATTTTCTAGACCTGCTCTGAATTACGTATGCCCTCTTTCAGATTTAGTGAACCTGAAAAACGCGCTTTAACCTTTTTTGCATAAAATTTGAGAGTTTGGAAATACTCTCCAAAAATCGTCAATTGATTTAGATATTAATTTTAATTTAATTTCAAATTGAGCAAGGTGTACTTGGGCGCAACAAATTTATTCAGTTCGAATGAAATTTGTACTGAAAGAAAAGCAAAGCAACTGGTATTTCGCGATACTATTTTCACTGCAATTGTGTAAATAAATTCTGGTTGCGCAGGTGTTCGGCTCGGCAATGCGTTGCACTTGCACTGTGCAGAAGCCTTATGTAAGACTTGAATCGTTAGTGCTGTGGCGGAAGCCAGATCTCCTAATAACTAATTTGATTGAATTGAGTAAATAACAGAATTAAATGCCAAATGCTCTGGCTTTTATTTGAAACAACTTGTGAAATGGATGTTAGAATAAACTGTGTCACCATGTTATGTGTAGCCCACCAGTTTGATTTGAGGCGTACAATATGTGCTTGGAGGTCCAAACGTAAACGATTTACATCTTTACTACAAATAGAATAGTATGGTCTGTTTATTATTGCCCACCTGTGTATCATAAATCTCAAAAATACTAAGGACTGTTTTGAATTGTTTGAACAAAAGCTAAGTGCCCAGACATTTCTGACTCTACAAACTAATTGGGACATTTGATGTGATTCAGATTGTGTGTTTGAATTGAAGTCGTGCAGGTTAAGGCTGTAGAATAAAGTCGGACCATTTCGTGGGTACGATCAAGTT
This sequence comes from Hymenaphorura dentifera, assembly GCA_034699705.1. Lineage (NCBI taxonomy): Eukaryota > Metazoa > Arthropoda > Collembola > Poduromorpha > Onychiuridae > Hymenaphorura > Hymenaphorura dentifera. The sequence goes on along the minus strand of JAQGCM010001408.1, from coordinate 7,335 downwards.
CCATCTGTCGCCAGTGTTTGGAAAGCAGGGTGAAAGCTGTATGAACTTGGGAATAGATTGAGAAAGGCACAGGTGGAGAACTGCTTTCACTTTGAGGAAAACCGAATTATACTTTTCTAGACTCCTTTGAGAAAATCGAGCTCATTTAGTGCTATTGTCCCATTGTCAATTTCGCCCAATTTATAGGGTTGACCTACAACCTTACCTTAGGAAAGTGTAAAGCGTAAATTGACGAAGTCCGCCTTTTTGAAAATCGTTAATTAAGCAAAACGGTTTACAATAGCTTCCCCAGCTTCCAAGTTCCAAGCAAGGGAATGACTTTTAATTTAGTATTAGCCGTAATCAGTTTAACAGATCATCTTGCTTTCCAAATTCATATAAAAAATTGAAGGAATTTTCCTAAGTACGCAATTTGTGCGCAATGTATTCTTGGTAAAAACAAATTCTGTAAAGTTGACAGGCAAGAATTCTAAGCGACAAACAAACAAATTCCTCTGCATTTATGTTGTCCTTAATCATTGGCCGTAACCTAACCCCCTTCTGCGACATGCCTAAATTTCAGATAGGACAACAATATTGATTATTGTTGATCCTTCCATAACGACCTCGTCAAGAAACGACTCGTGCAGACAAATTGAAGTACAATTTGAAGGGTTTAGAGAATTACATAGGTGAATGTCAATATTCGTGAGAGATCTGCTTGTCGGGTGTACCCAAGGAGAATTCACTTTTTTGCTAGCTGATTGATCTATCAGGAGGTCTCGTAACATGGGTAATTACGGAAAAGTCCATTTTTTCCACTTTCAGGCAAAAGTTAAGGATGCCTTAGCAACAATCAAAAAATTAGAAATTTAAAATTAAATCTGCATGCCTCCCCAGCAAAAAATAGCATGGAAATTTAACATGGGATGACGTTTGCCAAGCGTAATGTTGAAGCGCCATAAGCGTCATCCAGTCCGAAAAAAGTTGTTATTTTTTTTGTTTATGGTAGTTACGAGACCTCCTGATAGATCAATTACCTAGCAAAAAAGTGAATTCTCCTTGGGTGTACCATTAGTGTGCTACGCCTGGAACCATTTAAGAATTCAACAATATATGTTCATCGTTAACTGAAAACTAATATTATCTAATTAAATTTTGGCGAATTTGAAATTTAGTATGCGTCGCTTCTGATTTACATCACAAGACACTATGCCACAACAGCAAAAACTACAAAGTTGAATTTCAATAATTGAAATTCGATATTCTAATTAAAAAATATGTTATTTTTCTTCTTAACCGTGTGATTGAATAGACCGTTGTAGATGCAATGAGTAGCAATCGGTATTTTTATGCATTATAATTTGGATTCAACTTTGAATGAGCAAACCCTACTAAAAATTGTACTGAATTTGAATCTGAGCTATTTCGATAGAAAACTGGAATTAGGAATCTGATATTTAATAATTTGGATTGGTCCAGCCCCTTTGCCACTTTAAATACGATTCTCTTGTCAATCTCCAATTCATTCAACAACAAAATGTGTTAACTTGATTTAAACATAACTTGTATGAAATTTCACAAGAAAAAAGCAGCGGCAGCGAAAGTAGTATGTTGAAGAATCTACCAATTACTGCTAAAACCGTTGATGACTTATTCGGACTACGGACTTTGGCTGCTCTGCCATGAAAGCAATAACTGTAAAAAGTGGGTTAGACTGGGGCAGTTCCAGCGTACATTCGTATTTTATATTTCATTGCCAACTTCACAAATAGCAGTCAAAGGTCGAACTCTAAAAACATTGTGAACTTTATCCGTCGAATTCTTCAATGAAGCGAAATGCACACGTGTAAATACCCTGTAATACATACCAGTCGGTCAGTTAAGATGCCTGGAATAGTTTTGACCAATGAATAGAACTCTGGAAGAAATCCCACGCAGTTGCTTTAGTATTCAATAGTATTACACTTTAATTACTTTGGTTGCTCATCCAGAAAACCATTATTTTAGACATTCAAAATTAATTGCTAGTCAGACTCAAGAAATGAAATGTAATTAGCATATCAGTGAGTATCTTTCTTAAACGTTTGTCGTGTTGAGTACGCTGGAATTAAAAAAGTTGACCCTCTTATCAAGATACGAATTTATTGCTTTCAAACATGTTCAAATTCTACGACTACGCCTGAATAAAGTGAGGATTTTAATTGACTTTTGCAAACAGTCAACAAGCTGGCATTATTGGAATTGGTGACAAATCCAAAGTCTTTAAACCCCAGCAGAAGTTCAAGACTCAGTCAGTCAGTCTACAAGTGTCCCAGCGCAGTGGTCTCTAGTGTAGATCAAAATGTTGTCCAAACAAACGTTAAGAATATACGAATTTTGCGTCAATTGGGGCTACATTTGCGGCACATATCCATTTTGGTGGCACAGAGGTCGTCCAAATTCCCCGATCGAATTAATAACCTCGAAATTTGCGACTTGGCGATGGTATTTTGCTATAATATTTTCCATTTTCTCAACAAGCATATCTTCAATCAGTTATGCGGCATATCTTATTCGCGTCGGATTTCATTTGAACCAGGCTAAAAATATTTTCCAGTTCTGCGTTGTTTGTGCCTCTCTAATGTTAAATACATTCCAGATCAGACTTTTTTATAAAAGATCTGAATTTGCTCGCACAATCAATCAATTTGTAAATTTCTACAACAGCTTTCAAGGTAAGTACAATTTGATGCGTTTTTGAAAGTCAAAATAATTAAGATAAAATTAATTTATAAGCCAGTAAACTAGGTCGGTAAAAAATTAAAAATGAAATCGACTACGTAATGCAAAATAAACGTTTGTGGAAATTTATGAATCTAGACAAAATCCCATTATGATTTTTGACGGTACATCTATCAGAAATGAAGCCGTTGTTCTCGTCAACAATATTAAATTGCCAAAATATTCTCAAGAGAACTTTTTTAGTAGTTAGCAAACGTAGCCTAGTTTACTAAATCAAAATACTCCGTCCAATGTCGGAAGTGTGGGTTGGTCACCGGTGAATGTTTTGGAAAATTACTCAGTAATATGAACTTGTCTTCAGTTTAGGTTCAGTCTCGCTGATCGCGTCAAATGACAAAAAATATAAGTTTTGCTCTCTAATTTTTGCAGGAAAATATTCAAGGCAGCAATCAGGATTTGATTTGTCTGGACCAATTTTTGCAATGTATTCAAGCTCTGGAGTTATAATGCCACTGCTATTAATAGCGCTTTATGTCAATCGCTGTGATTTTCATGTATTTGCCGAAGGGTTGCCAATCACTTGCTTTAAGAGTGACTCAAGTATTTTGTTTGTGTCTTTGAAAATATTCTTTGCTTTTCTTCAATGGTGTTTTATGGCTCACACTTGTTTCTCATGCTACTTGTTCTTCTTGACATTCATTCCTTTCTGGATTCATGGTTTGCAATTATCCAAAATTTTGAGGTATAAAGAATTCTATTACAAGGTCGCCCTCAGTCCTTTAGCATTAAGCTTAGGATTTAAATGTTTAAAAGTTGTTTGTTTCTAACTAGGACTGCAAAATACAACACACCGGCGAAGACCCTTGAATTTTTGGATATTCACAACGAATTGCAAGTGCTTCTGGCTGGAATCGACGAATGCTTAGGTTCCGTTGCTTGTCCGGCTTACAAAGGAGTACTCATGTCTGCTTTTGTTATCTGCGTAAATGCTGTCATCAAGAGAGCCGTGGGCCCAATTCTAACTGCCCAGCTGACCATTGTAATCATTCTGTGTTTAATGGACTACTCTATCACACAGGGCTCTTGGAAGCTTTCCAGAAACATCAAAGAAACTAAGAACCATGTCAATGCTTTAAACATCAATGTCATAGTAAGAAAACGGATCAAAAGTTTCAGACCTTTGGTTCTACGTTTGGGTTCTGTTGGAAAATTGGACAGAGATATGTTCATCTTTGTTGGTGAATTACTTATTGACCACACAGTCAATGTACTACTTCTGTAGAATTGTACCTACGCGCGTGCTTCATCTTTTTACTTGGGCGATTTGGAAAAAATCATTACTGTTGGAAATTGTTTCTTTCTTTGTACCAGGCAAATTAACTATTTATACTAATTGCTCTTCTGAACATGAGCAATTAGTGTATATGTGTAGGAATATTTCTGTTTTCTAGCGGTTAACTACACTCGTCCACTCATTCACTGCAATTTTATTAACGTCGCATTGTAGAGTAGGCCAGATGTGGTCACCGTAAGTACACATTCCCTGTAATAGAATATAAACTATTGGATGCCTCAATGTTAAAATCTAAAGAATGAAGCTGGAAAATAAGTAAAATTAATGGAATCTTGAAAGAATCAATACTAGAATATTGAATAAATTGTTGAACAAAAGCTATATTACATGGAGAAGACTGACTTTATGCCAAATCGGAGTTTGACCAAATCACATGCACTTTGAAGCCTCGAAACTGGCTAATTTCTAGTAATACTAGTTCTGGTATTGCAAAAAGAGAATTACACATTGGAGGTAGCCGCGTAGCAGGGTGTAACTTGTCAATCTCTAGTGCGTTTTTAGCTTCCCAAAACAATGCCGTAATCGACAAATGTAATTTATGGTTGTTCATTCCAACTACTGCCCAGCAAATTCTTTAAACGTGTGTTTCCGTAATTCTTCTGATGTTGGTTCTGTTATTCCGGATCGAACTTGATTATCGCCAAATCACTGAGTTTTTTTTTACAAAACGCTCGGCACGTTGTTATTGTTTTTTAAACCGAGTCAATTGTCAATTACGTCTTTCAAGCCAGGCGAATTTCAACTTATACAATCAAGAGGACAAGAAACACAAAAAGATTCATGAAGATATGGTGCTGGAACCCCCACGTTCAACACAATCATTTCAGCTAGCCTGCACCTTTTTAATCGAATATGACGGTAACTTTCCAGACAAAGTCACCAAAGCCTGTGGTGTACAGGATGAGTTGAATTTACAATCCATCGCTAGTTTTTTCTTCACGAAATTGGAATATCAATTGTTTTGAGATTTTTATCGAAGAAGCTTGAATCGATTTACTAATTTATGACCACAACTGCATAGACTTGCCTACAAGTCAACACTATTTTCTAAAATAAAAAAATTATCGACATCGTGAGCCAAAGAAATACAGAAATAACAGAAAGCAAGCACAAGCAGTTGATTACAGTCACCTCGGGTACAAAGACTGAGACGGTGGTGCTCACAAGACAAGTGATTGAACTACATTCAATATACTTCATTTTAGGTCCAGCAATGAAAAAGTGTGGGGACATACTAGTTATGAATTCAACTAGCAAGTTCTGATTTTTTTAAGTCAGGAGATGTGGTACGTAGGTACTACATGGAAGAAATTATGAGAGCTCTGTAGAAAATTAACTTAGGTTGAGGTTCCCTTTCCCTTGTTATAATATGAGCATTTTAAGCACACTTCTGACTTCCGAACATGAAATATTTTAGATTTGTTAAATAAATTAATTCGCGACATGAGAATTTGGATCGAAATTTTTGTTACTATCAAACACTAAAAATTCTACACTCGCTTGAGCTAATACAAAAATATTTACACAAATGTGTACTCGCCGGAAACGTCCAGGCTTCCGTGGGTTAATGATATTTAAAGAATTTACAGAAAAGCATTAGTTTTGCTCTGAGATTGTCTCAATTCATATTAGACTATTTCAGCAGCTAGTGTGACTGAATTAGACCGATTTAGAATGCGTCCAAAACGCCGGGAATTCTCCCGAAAATAGATTCCCTGGAATACCACAACCCTAATAGAAAACTGAAAATTCTGCTTGACAAACAATCACAAAATGAAGCTGAATGTAAATTCAACGTTTAGGAATTCAAAACTGGACGATTGCAATCGCACTTTCACACTACACTATCGAATTTCAATTTCTTTGCATTTCTTTGCACCTTGACGTGAGAGAATTAAATATCTGTGAGAAAAATATGCAACATTGTGCATTGCACTTGGGCAAAATAAGAATTAAAATTTTTTGCTTTAAGTAAGCTTCTGGTGGAAGGCGAGGCCATTAACTGGCAAAAGATTTCTGGACTGCAGGAGTTTTGTTTTTGCAAAATAAAAATGTCATTTCAGTCAGGCTGTACGCTTAAGTTAACTTTCGGCAAATACGGACACGTCCAAATTGAGTAAACGTTCCTTTTTCGATTGGTTTAGGAAGGAGGTGCGAAAATACCTTCTCAAAAAATTCAAAGCACATTTTATGGTATAATTTCTTCAGGTTTCTGTCTTGTTTTCTAATAGTATGCCTGCCTTTTTCTTGCCAAATCTGAGAAATTGCTAATGTTTTCAATAAGAAGACTTGACAATTTATTTCAAAATTGCTGAACGAATTTTGATTTTTAGACCAGAATGTAGCCGGTACCGTAGAAATCAACCCACAAATTGTACTTGTATTTTTTACAGGTATTGCCGCACCTACTAAAGCATCCGTAAAAAACTTTAAAACGATCTGTTTGCTCACATCGGCAATGCTATTAAATGCTTCTGTTGTTTTGTGTGACCAGGGAAGGGTATATTCATTCAATTGCATTGGCAAAAAAAGTAGCAAATCAGGAACACCAACTAAAACAAAATAACTGATTGGTATGAATTAAATCAGAGTAATAAATAGATCGAAAGTTAAGTAAAATATCTGTTAGATTATTTTGTGTTTTAAGATGATTTCAACATAATTTTAAAGGTGTACGAACTGTTCATAAAACTTGTGAGGGGTTTTTCCGAGATTTGCATTTGGTGGAATCATGGATCGCAAGACATCTCCATTTGAATTAATCGACACTAGCTCAGCTAGTTTGCATTGGTACTACGTACTACGTATTGTCTTCGATTTCAGCCATGAGTGTCGCAGTAACTGAATGTGTGACACACTTGGTTCGAAATGCGTTCTTGGTTCAAATAAAACCCATTTCGAACCAAGCGTGTTTTATTTGAACCATGACAAAAATATTTCCCTTTACGCGTGGTCTTTTGCTCCGTATTTTGGAATTCGTCGCAGTTCAGCATGTATTTTAGACAGGTCGAGTTCATAAATACCTCAGAGTACGAAATTTCACCTCTATTTTTTTCCTTATTTGTCAAGTAAATTAATGTTAATAATGACTAATATGAAAAAACTAGAAGTGATATTTAGTACTCTAAAGATAAATACCATCCGCATAATTTTGAATTTCAATAAAACATTTCTAGGTATAACATGTACTATAACGTAATACTACGTTAACTACCGGGTTCCCTAGCTCTCCTCGCAATAAATGTACACACAACACTACACAAGGTTATAGGCACAGC
>JAQGCM010001407.1:0-15402 GCA_034699705.1 Hymenaphorura dentifera | reverse complement strand
TTATGACTGGGCCCTTTGAAACTTTCAACAACTTCTGCAACCCGATTATGTATGATTTCAATCGTCATGGTCTGCGGACTCGAGCAATCATGCAAGCCCAAGGCCCGTCAAGAGGTCTTGGAGGTCAACTACGACCAGACTATTTCCAAGACCGGTCGGGTCTTTCGCCGCCCGGTTTCGGGGTTCAAGGAGTTCCCAATTTCTACATCAACGCTCCGCGTGGAATTTCCTCGGGGCCAATCATTTTGGGAGTTGCCCCAAGGTGCATCCCAAGACACTCTGGCCCAATTCCACCGCTCACTGCGCTCTTGACGTAAGTTGACACTATTATTTTTTTAAAGCATTTTTGCCCTCAATTGCTTTCTGTTTCCGTGTGTAAACTTGAAATGCTCATGTGTATGTTTTCAGGGCTCTGGATTCTCCTAGCACTCCGCCCTGGCTGCCAATCTTTGAGAAATTTGCAACTTGGAACGGGGATGACTGGGCTGCGGATGATACGCTTGGAACTAATAGATCCCAGTAAGCGCACATCTCTTTGTTGCCATTGGTGCTCCGATTGTCGATTCTGGGGATTTTGTGTGATTTCAAAATTAACACTTTTTTTTGCTTGGTTCATTCAGCATCTACATGAACGCAGCTGGTGGGAACGCTTGGAAATCTAACGTAACTTTGGAGGATCTTTACAAGGCTGCTTTGGAAAATAATGAGTACTGGCTTGCTCTTGAGCTCGCGGATCAAATGACGAGACCGTATGATGACTCAGAGATTGCACTCATGCCGATCTCTGAGGTCCGAATGGCAGATCTTGGTAAGAAGGGCAACAACAACAATTAAAAATCCGGCTGCCAACAATTAAATCCATTCCTGCTTTTATTTCTGATTTTGTAGTCAACGGTCAGTCAATTTGTTGCATTTGTTTGGCTGACTTTAAATTGGGACAGCCGGCCTTAAGATTGCCTTGTGGTCATTTGCACAATGTGTGCTGCCTGAGTGTCTGGCTAAAAATCGTAAGGCTCGAATGATTTTTGAATTTTTTGAAAATCGATTTAAGCAAGCTTTTGAAATATTTGTGTTTTTGTTGACGACACAGAGGAGCACCTGCCCAGTTTGTCGTGGAGCTGCTAGGTCTCCAGTCTCACAACCTGGCTACGTGGCCGTCATCCCAAGACGTCTTCAGTCTTTGGGCTTGAATGAATTTCTGTTGTCAAAAATTACGCGTGACTTCTTCGAAGTTGTGGAGTCCAATAATTGGGGCCCTCGTGGTGGCGAGATCATCTAAGAAGATTAATTCCTTTTGCAGTTCCAATCAATCTTCTTTGATACAATTTTAATGAAATATTCAATGCAAAAAATGCTTGAATTTTCGGGGAAGCTAAAATGATACAATGGGAAAATGGGATGTGTTTTAAAAATATTTGAAGACGATGAAATGAAATGAGCTACAATTTTAATGAATCAATTTTACTGTCAAATTAACAATCAAATAATGACAACACTTCTCTTTTTACCCGCTGGGGGAAATCTTAACTAAAAAGATGTCTCAATCTTTTCAAATCTTCTTTTTCCTTTGGTGTTCAAAACAATACAAAATGTATTTTTGGGGAATATAAACGAATATATTATATATATAAATGGATCTATATTTATAAAAGTGTGAATAAGAAGGCGACAGAGTGACAATTTGGTGAATAAAATTACTATCAAATCTTTAAACCTATAGAAATGTTAAATTGTACTTTTTCCTTGCATCAAAGCTTCAGAAATCTGAGTCAGGTGCAGGTGTCAGTTGAATTTAAAGAAATTAAGCTAGTTCCTAATTTGCAATTTTTTTCGCTAGTAAAGAAAAATACGTTGGATCATTTGATATTTTGTCCCAAAATGTTTCAGAATTCACTTAATCAACACGTTAAAAGATTTCCAAATTTCGCTTTACTTTTGTTGAAACCACCATCCCGCAAAATACCGAGCACATTTCGATTTTACTTTTGGTTGAATTTTTTTTTATTCAGTTTGCATGCAGATCAAGAGTTATTTTTACAAAATTTGAAATTTTGAACTTTTCTTGTGGAATTTTGAAGCTCTCTGTTCATAATTTTGATCGAGCTTTCATGGATTTGGTAGAGTAAGTAGTTGGAATGAAATGAAGGAGGAGTGAGGGGATTGAGAAAAATTTAAAAGTCGGATTCGGATTCCTCGTCTCCGTCGTATGGCTCTTCGTCTTCGTCTTCGTTCCGGGCGGCATAAAAAATCTGGGCTTCATCTTCCTCTTGACCCTCTTGGCCGTCCACCAGACTCATGGGGCTACTGCTGTTCGTGCTGGCAAAAGTTTCCGGAGATTCATACCCACTGCCACTGCCAATCTGGGTTTCCAAATTTTGAGCGGATTCAGCGTCCAATGAAGACTCGGTCTGAGCAGCATTCGCATCCTCAACGTCTTCAGACTGAGTCAGAGAAGGCAGAAGATCCCAGGGATAAACTCGGAGTGCCATGGTCAATATTGATGAGTTGTCTACGACAGTGTTGGCTCGAACGGCGGCATCAAAAGCCGCGGTGCGAATGAGTCCGCGGCACAGGGGGCAATTCCCTTTCTGCACAAAATAGTTGGATAATTAGCCACTAATTTAGCTAATTAGTTTCAGTTAATTTTCGAATATCATCTGAATTTTTATGCTATATAGGTTTTAGTGGCCTTCTTACGATGATGAGCCATCTGGTCAAGCACGCGATGTGAAAGATATGAGGGCAGGGGAGGACACAAATTTGATCGTTCAAGTTGCACAGCTCAAAGCAAATGCTACACTGGATGCCAGCCTCTGAAATTTAGAGAAATTTTTAATTTGAAATTTGGTAACTTTTTTTTAGATGGATGGACTAATTAATTCATCAACTAACCGATATCTGCCTCATCGATTCTGTGCAAGGTGATGGCTGCAAGCTCTTCCGGAGTGAACTCACGTGTCGGGTCCTCAGGATTGATGGAGTCAATTAAATCACTCACCATCCCAATAAAAGAAACAACAGTCTCACGTATAGACGGCAACTCAACTTGGAATATTCCCTGGATGTGACGGTAAATGCTAAACGTAAAAAAAAATTGGCAAATTATTTTAAAATTTGCGAAAATCATCTAAATTTTGAATTATTTTTTACAATGTACTGTATTGTATTGTATTTGTAGCTGGCTTACAAACTTGGCAAATAGACTATATTGTCTACAATGTATCTGATGATTCCAACGATTGAAAAATTCTCAAGAAATTCAGGGAGCATGGGTGGATATCCTCTACAAAAAAAAATTGCACATGAAGTTTCAATTTAGCGTCAAAATTTGTCTAATTTTATGCATTCCGAGGTGGAGGACTAACCCAAATGGAACGCCTCGTCCAAAAATCTCTGCCTCACTTGGAGTAAAGGGAGCGTTGATGCTAAACCCAGACCCAACACTAGTTGGATTGTTATTGATATCAGTAAAAATAGCGTGTATCTCTGAGCGTGTTGCCAAATCAGGGTCATTTCGTTGAATTTCCATGTCAAATCTGGAATCGAATTCATCATCGGCCACAGCTGCCCCTGAACCCGAAATTGGGATCGTAGACTCGAACTCGGACGAATCTTCAATATCAGTGAGAGAGCTCGGGGAGCGTATTCCAAAAATTGGACGACCTGGAGTTCTAAAACAAAGTGGCAGTGGGAAGATTATGAATTATGGCATTAAAATTTATTCAGTCATTTTATTAATTAAAAATTTATCAATTAGTTTTAATTCATTAAATTATAGCTTACCGACGTGGAGTAATAGCGGCGGAGGCTGCGGTGGCGGCGGCCACGGCGGCCGCTGGCACTGGACGAGGCTGAGGAAAGAGAATATCCAAAATCGAGTCATTCGAACTATTGATGTCGAGACCGGAAGCACCGTCACAATTCTCTGTCAAACAACAAGCATGAGATGAGTCGGATTACTAAAACTGATCAAATTTAATTAAAAGCTTTGTGCAAAATTCACCTTCTGCACTAGAAGAATTTTCTTGAGTCGGTCGCCCACAACTTTCCAACTCTCCACGAGCCTCTGCTTTGGCCAAATCATCAAGATTGACACTGTAGCGAGTAAGTTCAAATTCCTCGCGAGCCCATTCTGCCCGGGCCTCGGCGATATCCTCATCAGTAAGACCGAAGCGAACACGTTGTTGGGAAGACATGGTGATGAAGTTAAAAGAAGATTAAAAAATGCAAAAAATACAAAAAATGTGGGATTAAGATGCGTGCGATTTGTCACTCGCAATTTGGAAAATTGGAAGTTTGGATAAAACTTGAAGAATTTGCAAGTGTGTTTGCACAAGAATTTAGAATAAGACTAAAAATTTGGGTCAGACGGAATTGAAGAATTTGGAAGTGGATTGAGTCGTGGTTGAGTCGTTCGCGGACTTGACCTGCTTGATTTGCGGTTGTCTAGTTTGTTAGTTGTTTGACGACGTCGGGTAGTCACCAAAAAAAAACTTTTGGGTGTTGCCCTAGTAACGATGACAAGATACGTTATTAAAATGCAATTAAAATGTATTCTTAACTTTGCAGTACCGTTCATAACCTTGCAATACATTTTTATGAAAAATCCAGAAATTAGATTTTTTTTAGATGCTACGGGCTACTAAAAAAAATTAAACGAGAAAAAAAATTCCTGTCAAAGTTAGTTTTGAGGGGTTTGAGGTCATCACCGATTTTGGACTTTTGACCTTGATCGAATTTTGAAATTTTGAGTACACAGTGCAATCACAAATGTGATTGGATTGACTATTTCTAGGAAATTTTCAGATTTTTCACATCACATTTGTCGCGTTCCAAAACCTTTGAATAGTGTCGGAGTCGGTCTTCGGTGAGCGGACGAATATTTTCCAAACAATTAAATATTCTTTGAGCTAATTTCAATTAAAAATCATTTTGATTGTCTTATGAGAATCGTGAGGAATGAATTAATAATTAATAATATGAGGCTCAAGAGTACAATTTTGAATACGTTTCAAACGTGCCGAGCGGCCGAGCGTGTACAAAATGATGCAGTTGAGTCAATTGAATTGAACGATTGCAAATTGAAGAGAGCAGAGACATTAGAAATGTTAATTTTACTAAGTTTTTAATTCTCAATTTCAAAATTTATAATTTAATTGAATCAAAAATGTATATGAGAGACTGAAAGTGGCAAAAATAATAATAAAATATTAGAATACAATTCATTCACTCCTACTCATACGGCTCCAGCTCCAACTGCTTGGCTCCGCAGGCTGAATTTTCGTCTTCCCAGTGCTTGCAACTTTGGAGTGCAATGAGACTCCGGCACCCAAGAGTTGAACTGGCTGAAAATCACAACAAAATAATTTTTTTAGTAAAATCATTTAGTTTAAAATTATGAAGTGACCTGGCAATCCTTTGAAATGCTTATAAGCATTTGAAATAAAACAAGCATTGAGTGGGACGTGTCGTACCTGGGCCAGTGCAACCATTTTACTAAATAATGGACTTGATCGTGTGCAATTTTTTTGGAAATAATTGTTTCCACACAATATTTGTAGTATGTTTTGCCCGATTGTTCGTATTTGTGAAGGAACGCCTTATGAGTTCCCCTTGTATAAGGGACAGGCTCCGGCACAAGAGTGTAGAACGTTGCCCTCCGTCCCGATGCTTTCGTTGGAGCCATTGTCTGTGCGTCAAAATAATAAAATGATGTCAAATTACTATATGCAAAATGACAGCACTACAGTAGCGTGAATCAAAAGAGTTTAATTTTTGTTTTGTAGTTACTACCTTATATGTAGTTGAGAAGTCTGCAGCTTCTGATTGTCAAAAGAAAAAATGTCGAAGAAAATCACGGAACAGCACAGCACAAGTAATCCAAAGACAGGAACGATGACTTGGCTGGACTTCGATCGACCGAGATGATAACGTGTGTCAAACTTTGTCAAAATACTTTCAAAATATACCCAAAAGCCCGAATTTTGAGTTTATCTTGTAATCAGAGAGCCGAAACACGAAAGTTGTGCGAAGAGCGAATTTTCCGTGAGAACTAGTTGCTGTATGACTTTATTCGTCAATAGTGCTAACGTAAGTTCAGCGGGTGCAAAACAAAGTTGGACGGAGAATGAAAAAATGAGTTTCGAGTCGGAGCCTGGCACTTTGCGGGTCTGTGTAACACAATCGGACTTTATTATTTTTAAGAACTTGATTACATAATGATTCATTCCATTGCATTACATTGCTTGGTTAAAGTCAGAGCCAGGAACGAGGTCAACTTTGCGGCAGCGGCCGGCAGCATTTGCCAATTTTTATACATACATTGTTTTTGTTGACAAGTTTTGATTTTGAACAAACAAGCAGCTTGGACGTTGTGCAGTTCTATTTACTGCTGCAGCAAAATTGATTTAGGTTCAATTATAATTGTACTGCCGTAAATTTTGACTCCAATAGTCGGCTGGCGTGGAACTGTAAGCTGCAATGTTTGGATTGTCGGTTAGAAAAAATTCATGAAATTCCATGCCGGGCGGAGAAACACAAGTGGTCTGGGGTAGCGGATTTTGAGCGCTGAGAAGACTAATGCCTGGAACACAGTTGACGCCGTGATTGCTGTTCGCCCATAGCTGAGATGAGAGGCCATAATTGATGACGTTTCCTTGATGATTTTGCTCCCCTTCGGAAAAATAGCCGGGGAATACGTTAATATTGTTGTTGTGGGGTGCATTGTTGTCTGGTTGAAAATTGTGTGGGTAGGCTGTGCAATGGTTTTCAGCACTAGCGGGCACGGCGGCAGATGGCGTTCCTGTTCCAGCTCCCCAAAAATCAGTTTGGCAATGGCCTGGGGCGTCCAAGTGAAAAATGTCCGAGGGTTTGAATGCTTCGGGGCTAGGATGGGAGTGGGGTAAAATCATGTTGCCACCGTTATAATTTTGTGGAGGACTCGTGGCGCCACCTGACGCCTGGTACTGAGCGTCGTAGTAATTCATTGAAGACGCCCAAGCAGCTGACCCAGCTGCCCCGTTGGGCTCACCAGGACCCCAGTGGGAGTTTGACTCGACGGATGGGTGGGTCCACGGAAGCGGAAGTGATGACGTTGCGCAATTACAATACGAGTCCAATCGACAAATCGGACAGCGATATTGAGTAGTTTGAACTTCGTTCATTCCCATTTGGTAACTTTGATTCATTTTTCCAGGGGATAATCCCCTCTTTTTCCGGGGCTGACGTAAGATATTTGCTCCGTCAGTTTTTCTTCGTTTTCGGAGGATTCGGGGCAATTGTTTGACCTGTTTAGAAGTTTTTTTATTTTAGATACATGTAAAAATTTCCAGGAATCGAGTGGGTTCAAGGACCCCCCGGGTACTTACTTTGTAGTAATCCTTGCGCGGTTGCTTTTCTTCAGTTCGGCGGGTTTTGCGTGACAATGAGATCTCAGACATACATTTACGGGCTTCCACCGTGGCCTTGGCTTCAGGTTTTGGATGATCGTGAACGCCTTTGGCCTGAAATAGCACAACAATCAAAAAGACATTTCAATTAAAACTAAGCTCTCCGGGTAGATGTGTTTAGTAGTTGTGCAAAAGTATGTCGCAAGCACCTGAAAGAAAATGGCTTGTGATGTGTGGCGCCAAAAATGAGTGACCGGGTACCCACAGTGACCTCGACAAGGGAGTATTTCCAAATGACCTGCACATCTTGGGTTCGGACAAGACTTTCCTTGTTGTTTTTTCCGAGCCTTGTCACAAATGGCTGGGCGGAGTCGGAGCGTTGTCCCAGTTGACATTTGACACCTGAGAGTACAGACTAGGACTCCCAAACATGACTTTTTCAAAATATGAACGTTGTGATTGTTGGTATTTCTCATGGCCCAACCGGAAGTGTGTCTTTTGGCTGCGTCACAATCTGGTGAGTAGACAAAGCGACAATGGCCGTCGGCCCACTCTGCAAAAGCATCATGATGTGACACGTGCGGTATACTGGCATCGTTTATATCCCAATCTCCAGGACTTTGTTCAATGGAATGCTGCGGCTGCGACGGTGGACAATGTTTCATTTCGAATCTGCAAAAAATAAAATCAACCTAATCAAATTAGAATTAAAGTGAGCCTGTAATACGACGAACATATTGCTAATTTCTCGTAGCTATATAGCAAAATTGCACAAACTGCAGGAATTTTGCAATACCGTTGTAGTTCCAAGAAAAAAAAAATGAAAGTCAAAATTTTGCAATGAGTGAGGGTTCAAACTATCGGATTTATATTTATCGGCCGCATTTCCAAATCAGGATTCGGACTCTTTAAAACAAATGATGATGGTTGGTGATTCCCAATTGCGATTCCTGCTGAACGATTTTTTTTAATTCTACTTGCATCTCTAACACCAATATTTTAATAATAAAAAATTAGGATTTCAATAACAGTTAGCAGCAATTGAAGAGTTCAATTTTTCGTAGGTCTCTGTAGCTAAATATTGGGAATCCAAAGAAGATTTTTCGTAGGCCTCTACAGACAATCTTGAGGAGCTTTTTCGTAGGCCTCAAGTAACAGTTGCAAGTCCTACGTAGATTTTTCGAATGCCTCAACCAACTTTTGGAAATCTTAAGGAGCTTTTTCGTTGGCCAGCAATTTCGGGGTTGTATTTCTAAATAAATCCGGCAGTTAATTTCTGAATTGGTGGCAGCATTTTCGGTAACTGCGCTATGTGAAATTTTCTAAAATCGGATGTGTTTTCTTTACTCATTTGTGCCTTCCTGCATTGCTTTACAGAGTTTCTCTCCTACAAAATCATCCGATCAGACCCATGCAAAAGTATGTATATAATTTTACTTGGGCTATTTTTTGCTCCCAACCAACGAAACCCTGACTTCGAGCATTGCAATTGCAATGCACTGCCCCTCGCTCTCGCACTCACAATTTTCACTTTGCCTTGCATTTTAAAGGCCATCGAATTTCACTCGGAAAGTTGACCATGAAAGCAAAGCAAAATTTAATTTATATGCAGTACAGACTACACAAAATACTAACGAGTCTAATGCAAACAATATGCTTTTTTAATCCAAGGTGAACAGCCAAGTAGTACGTACTACTCTAATAAAAATAAGAACATTTAGAATTTCAATTTGATGAAGGGTGGGTGCAACAGGGTAGCTAGAGCAGCGACCCCACCCACACGAATAGCGATAGCTTTGCACTGCAGAAGAAAATTTTGAAAATCTAAACTGCATGCAAATGATGTTGTTTTTGGAAAAAAAATTGGACAAAAACTAACGGCTTTCCGGACAAAAAAACAATCTTCATCAAATTCTGATTGCAGAAAAGGAATGAGTGTCGGGCTGGCTAATTGTATCAAAAATGAAGACATTTTTAATAGAACAGCTCATTGGATAGAATTGCAATTTTGAAATTAACATGTCCACAGTTTCTGATTACAAAAAACGAACTTCTCAAGACTGTTTTAAATTGAAATTCTTGTTCAATATTTCTAAAAAGTTGACAAATAATGTAGTCAGCATACTGATATTAGTGGTGTGTTAATGGTATTAGTGAAATAAAATGTTCACAATACAGTGGCATGCTTGGACAGAATTTGAATTGGACTCTGAGTGTCCGAAATTTGGAGTCAGACTGACTTTTTTTTGGCAATGCGAAAGCTAGTTTAGTCGCTGCCACGCAAGTAAATATTTAGTTGGGCGGGGCGAAGCAAGATAAATTATAATAAGCCTGCCTGATATTTACTTTTCCTCCATACAAGCTCAAGTCTACCTTAATTTTTCAAGATTATTTTTCTTTAAAGATTTCTATTTCTGCGATTTGTGCGAATGCTGCATCAAATATTTCATTTTCTGTTGCAAGCGCGTCGTCAACGTCATTCATTGTTCATCTGTCATTTCAATTTGGACTGACTGGTTGAGATGCACAACAGACCCTAATTATAAACTTAGTTACTGCAAATATTGCTACAAAACTCTTTGCACGGAGCGACTTTGGATGAACATTTAAACTGCGAAAAGTTGTTCATTTTTGAATTTAGTAGAGTTATTGAAATCCATCAGGTGCAAGTCTAACTATTTGTACAGGAATGATTGAAATTGAAATGTAGTGGCTTGATCATTTCAGGAAACCACTTCGAGATCACTACTTGAGAGCTTTATCTAAAAAAAAATTGCAAAAAAAAATCCTTAAAATTTGGCTTATGCATTTTTAAATAGTTTATTTATTTTGTAGAGTTTTGGTTTATTAAGGTTCAGGAACATTAAAATGGTTCAAGTCCAAGTTAACACAAAAGAGACCAAGTAGTAATAAGTGAGGCAGGAAGAGCAAGAACAAGAGACGACGACCACGAGTACGGATTTAGGGTCAAATAGAAATCTCTTTTGTGATCTGAATGGTCATTCATTGGATATCCTCTTCTGCTCAGCACATATTTAATCTTTTGGCTTGGTCTTTGGGTGTGGAAAGTGAGAAGATAAGTTGATAAGTAAGAGCGGGGGAGCTTACGGTACCGATCGGTAATTAATCAACTGGGCAATTAACTCAAAATCCACCACCGCGTGTAACTTCACTATATAAAGAAATCACCGCACCAAGGCAAGGGAGCATCACAGAAATTCTCTCAAACTTACTACAACTGCACGAACTGCTTAGTCAGGGAAAATTGGACAAGATAAGAATTTCGCATTAAGGTTCGCACTTGGCACAAATTGTCTCTAAATTATGGAAATTTTATTTGAAATCGGTAAAAAAAATTGCAAAAATTTATTTTCGCTGAAGGACAGAATTTCTGTCTAGTGTGCCGGTAATTTGGCAGGGGTAGCGTTTGTCTGCTTCTGCAATTTTAATTAATCCGAACAGAAATAAAGCGACAATGAAAAAATAAGTACGGCGGAGGTGCAGCTGCTTTTGCTATATCATTTACACAATGAGAGATAGAAAAATGTGAAAAATCTTACGCAAGTGCCATTGTTCCACTAATGATTGATTAATTGCTGCTACTGTCCAAGGCATGCCCACCTTCCAAAACGCACAGTTCATTGAGGTCTGGAACGAATCAAGTCCGTATATTTTGTAAATTTGACGTTTTGAAAAATTTATGTATTGTCAGCTCCTCGCACTTTCACCCCTCATTTCACTCTTTGCTTTCACGACTCACGATCACAGTCTAAAGAGAGGAGCACATTTCGAACTCAAGCTAAACTAGCAAAACTGAAATTGAAATTGTGAAGTTTCGCATGTATTCCAAATTTTTAATACGGGTTGAGCCCCAACGTTATGAAAACTCAATTAATCTCAATCTAATTAATTCATAAGTGTATCAATGTCTACACTATAGTCGCATTAAACCAAATTTTCAAAACTTGGGTTGCGTCAGTAGCTTTATTTTTAATGCGTAAGGTGGGGAGGAGGATGATTAGTTTAAGAGATCTGGTCTGGTCTGGTCCGGTCGCCTAATGAATGAACTCTGAACTGTGAAGTCGGTCGGTCGGTTGAGGTGAGGATTGTTCAGGAATTAATTTGTCGTCCGTCCGTCCCAATCTCTCTCTCTCTGAAAAAGTTGAATTAAGGGAAGGGTTGAAGATTCGATTCAAGGAGTAGCAGCAGAAGCAGGAGCAGGTTCGGATGAGATCTAAAAACTAACCCAAGAGCCCATCGCATTCGCATCACCCGCCCCGCTCGCTCCGCTTCTAATAAGGTCAGAGAGGACGACGACGACGAGCATGCAGACTTTGAGCCACTCTCCATCCAATTCCAATTCCGAATTCTACATATTCCATCCATTGTTCTTCTCTAAAACCACCACTCATATAACTCTTAACTGGTATCATTCACATTCAGGGATTTCGGGGTATTTCGGAGCATTTCATTTTTAAATTGAGAAGTAGACGGATTCTATTCTAACCCTTTCCCTGCCCTGCAAGTTCTAAATCCTAATTCGTGTGTCTTCCAGGAGTCCAGGATACGTAAACGTATTTTTTTTGATGCTACAGCAAGCAGGTGGATGAGTTTCGGGTTAGATAGAGTAGAAAGTTGACGAGAGGTCAGGTCGTCCAAGTCCCGCCTTTCTCCAACCGAAACCCGGGATTCGGGAGCAAGAGCTTCCCTCGAGGAGGAACTTTCCCTACTCAAACCTCCACTCAGATCACAACCCTTTCAAGTGTGAGCCTCTCACTTGTGCAATAGGAATTGAAGCATTCGTTAAGCTCTGCAGACCAGACCTCGACTGAGACGGCTGAGACTGAATTGAATTCTTTTGTTTTGCAGATCTCAAATTTTAATCTATTGCACAATGAAAAATAAATGCACACTGTAAAATAAATTCGGAGAGTAGAGATTCTGCAAGAAATTCTGCAGAACGCTTGGTTGAGAAGAGGTTGAATAGCTCAAAATCTTATGCAATTTGCAAACAAGTTTGAATTCGGAATTCAAGGGATTTCACTTTTAAAGCATGAATTATTCGTTTGGCAAAATTAGCTTTGCTTTTGAACGAACTAATCAAGATTACGTCTTTAAATTATATTTTGATTTTGACCTAAGTAAACATTTGTAAAGCTTTGTGCAGCAGCAGCAGTATTCTATGTTTGAACTAATTTCAGTCCTTTCGACTCTATTAAAACTCTAAAATTCATTTGAGACTCACATTTTGTAATAACTATTTTGTTGCAATTTTTAGTCATGAATTTATTCAAGCAAAATTGAGAAAGTACAAACCCTGTACCAGGCAGATTAGAGATTTTTTTAAATGTAATTTTCAAAACCATTTTTCAAAGTTTTTTTGCAAACCCAATTCTTAAATATGTTGAGTAATTTTTTATACAATTTTCAAAATTTGTGAAAAGTCCAATAATTTTGAAACCCCATACTTAGTATGATTTCCACCAGAAAATGCTCTAGTCATATTCGAAATCAAAGTAATTCCAGGATGCGGATGGACAGACAGCAAAAACAAAAGCAGAGGAGTCCGTCCAGGTGCAGAAAACTTGTAACAGATTTCCGTTTTCTGTTCTGTTCTGTGCTTCTGCTGCTCATCTGCTCCCGTCCAATAAAACTGTTTTTTAATTGTTTCGCTTGAAAAATATTACGACAACCTCGTTCATCGCATCGTGTCAAAAAGTAGCAGTAGTGGCAGTAGCATGTCTAAAAATAGCTGTAGCAGATGGACATCCCATTTTGTATTCAAAAAAATTGAAAAAATTGAAACCTTTCGTCCAATCCAATGCAAAGTACCAAAAATTTCTCCATACATTTATTCGGACTGGTCTCAGCCAGCTCATCGCCCTGCAGTCGCACCTATAAATTCAATGAATTCATACATCCATCCTACTATTGTATAATAATGAATTGAGGTGGCATTACATAATATGTTCATTTTTAGAATTGAATTAGAACTTACCTGGCTGAGTGGCTGAGTCCTCAGGGAAAGCGTGTAAAGGATTTCCGTTTGTTGGCCTGGGCTGGCCTGGCGGCCACCGCAACGCAACCCAGTGCAACGACTTAAAATAGAATTCGAGGAAAAGAATTAGACTGACAACAATTACACGACTGACTAGGAAGGAAAAGGAAAGGACCACACGGTGCTGCAGGAGCAGTATAGTCAGTCGCGGGTGCGTGAAAACCAATCCATGTTTTTAAACAATGATTGAAAAAGGTGTGAATGTGTGAATCCCATTCTGAGTCACACCTCACACAATCGACACCTCGTTTCAATTTCAATGCGGCGGTCCTTCGATTTTAATCAGCGGTTGTTCGAGCAGCGCAAATGGTATTCTTACATATAATATGCATTTTGCCAAATTATATAATACTTCACTTCCGTCCATGCAATGGGAGGGAGGGTATTTTGTTTTTTGTTTTGCAAAATGAGACACCGGCTTTGCGAAAAAGAACATGACAGTTGAGTTGGAGGGTTTTGAGCAGTTTGCAGAAATTTCAAGCGAAAATGCAATCATTTGGAACTGTTTCGAAAATTTTGCCAAGGTTTTGCTCAAGTTTTGTACGTACACATGATTTATGAATCGTTCGTGTAAAACAACGAAGAATGAACAGTTTGATTAGCTAATCGCGTAATTGCTATTTACCGTTTAGCTTGCTCTTGCTACTTTCTTATTCGGACCAGACTCGACTCATGCACATTGCACATGCACGGATGGATTATCCCCGGCCCAGCCGCAGCTACTTGATCGCAGTCCTGCTACGTGCTACTGCTTCGGACATTTACATTGTTGCGCAACAATAAAAGTCTTTTGCTCTTGCTCCCCTTTGATTGCATGTTTTGAGGTGAGTGAGTTGTAGTCTTACGTACGAACGTAGGAGTCGCTGTTAATTTTTTGATGAAGGGTCTAATCATACACCTTCACAAAGTTCTTCTGCTTTCCTCTTCTTCTTTTTTTCCCTGACATGCTCGTGAGTAACGTCCGTAGTTCGTTTACTTTAATTCTTAATTCGTATTTCGTATTCATCTTTTTTGATGGCTCGATCGCTCCTGATTGCACATTGCGCAACAATAAAATTCATCAATACAGTAGTAGTGCGGAAGACGAATAGTTGAATGGAATATGAGCTGGACCCATTGCCATTGTTGAGGATTGACTTGATCTGACCCATGCACCCAGTCAAGATTTTTTTAATCAGTTCGTTTCATCCAACAACTTGTCAAAAACTAAATTCGATGTCATAATAATTTACAAAGGCTTATTTTTTTGCACTCACACTGTACAATAATTAGTAATAATTGGCATTTAGATACTGCTGAAACTGCTGATCTTAGGTTGTGACTCCCGTAGTGGAAATGTTTGCTATTCTGTAGATTTGCTACGTACTAATGTTTTCGTGTTTTTCAGTGACGCAATTTTGAATTCAACCATGTTACATTTTAATGCTGTCATTTGAATAAACTATTGAATCTGAATTTTGATTACCATGTTCTCTGCGATATCTCTGATTTTCAGTTGGCCTTTAAGTTCTTCAAGGAAATATTTCACTACTATACCCACCAAAGTGAAATATTTTAGCCTTATAGCTTTGGTGCAGAATTGTGTGAAAATATAACAAGGAAGATATGTAAAATTACAAAAACAGAACAGATTATCCATCCATATTTTGTGGTGTTTGTGCTTTGAAATGTTAAGTCGTTATCTCGCAAAGATTTTGTCGCTGCTGGAAAGTGCAAAAGTACGAACGTCTTGATTTTCTGTCTGGGTTTATTTGGATTGGTTTGGATTGCTTTGACCTGACCTCACCTGAACTCAGCGCGCCCGAGTCAAGCCTTGAATCTTCTAGATTGAGAAAGATGCTGAGTGTTTCTTTTTAGACTTACAAGGGAACCGCAACCTATGTTAATTCTCTCCAGAGCTCTCATATTTTTTTTCATGTATTACCACATGCACTGACCTCAGAAAACTTAAAACTT
>JAQGCM010001406.1:0-15419 GCA_034699705.1 Hymenaphorura dentifera | reverse complement strand
TTTTTAAAAATCAATTCGTGGGCATGGGCCGGGTGGGCATTTTTTCAAAATCAGTTCGTGGGCATGGGCAGGGTGGGTATTTTGAATTGTCGTGGGCACTCAACTCTGATTTAGAGATTGTAAGGAAGGTAGTTTTAGTAGGTGCTAGTTATGGATGAGATTGGATTGAATCTGAATTTAAGAGAACTACTTTTCCTCCTTGCTTGAGTTGTAGAGTTAGATTTTGTTTCCCCTTTTCCTTGAGTAAGAGGACGACACGATTTTTCCTTGCACTAATGAATTAATCGCAACAGTTGGGCCTGTAACTCTTTCGAGCTAACAATAAGTTTTGTTTGTCCAGCAGATGGGACAGTTTATTCAAAGGGAATGGCGGTACGACAGAAGGGAATGCAGCTAGGATCACAATGAACATACAATGAAATGACTTTGATGCCCTTCACCTTGACTAAAACTGCACAGATTTCTTGTTGGCTCGACAAGAGTTCCAGGCTCCCCATCAAATATCAAAATTCAAAGCAAGGAAAACTTTTGTCTTAAAGATTCATTCATTATTGTTGTGAATTGTGTCGTCTACACAGTATGCTCTTGTTGAGTAGACTTATGTCCTATTCACACGTACTTTGCGATTGATTTAGATTACTAGTGCTAATCATAGTTAAGGCTCAGTTTAGAATTATCCAGACTATCAATTTTACAATCAATACGTTTCAATCGACTCACAAGTTTCTAGACAATCTCCTAAACAGGGAAAAACGGTAGTTTGCACAGTGTCTCATCTATTATGAAAACAATACAATCTTAAATTCATTCGCTTCAACTTACTTCGCAATTTATAAACGAACAATCAGTTCAAACGAAATGGAACATTTCTCATTCAAAAATTGACCTAAATTATAGAAACGGAAAGGGGTAATAAGGATGAAAGAGGAATTCTAGTAGTGCTGAATGCGTTAGTGATTCTTGAGTTGAGTTCGCATCGTAATCTGTGATACGAAAACAAATAATCCGTTTGCAGTTATACGTAGTTAATTAGATGAATTTTACAAAAGATAAACAAACAATAAATCAGGGATAGAAGAATTTTGTGACCTGTGCTAGACTGAATCTATAAAAAAGGGGAGTTGGTATCTCAGCACAATCAATTTTCCCATTATCAGTAGTAATTGTTTTAGACTGTATTTGATTGGTATAAAAGTGTTCAAAAATGTCCTACGACTCCACTTGTATTCTTGAATTGGCATTGTATTTGTTTTGTTTTCATTCCATTTCAGACTGAAAGTACAATGAAGAACAATCAATTCAGTAGCTGAAATTATATGAAATATCGAAAGTATTTATATTTAAAGTGAATGACTGTTTACCAATTCGTACGCAAGTTATTTAGTATTTAGTATTTAATAACGATAACATTATTCTCTAAGAGGGTAATATTTGTCTTTGAATATTTGAATATCGAGTTGAATCAATCACACACGTCTACTCTACAAACAATTAATAGAGTGTGCCCACTCTACACAATCGTATCTCGTATTATTCCTGTAAATAAGAATATCAAACTCCTGTTGAATGCGTTGACTAATAATAAATCAAGTTTTTTCTAATGTAGCAACAACTACGTATGGTTCTTAATTTTTTTCATTGAAACTTGCGTTGTAACATCTCCGTTTTACTAGAATCAATGTCACGGCCATGACCATGATTGTTCAAGAAAAGGATGCCAGTGGGCCCTTTTCGCCTTGAATCCTGAAGATCCAGCTGCTTATTTGTGTGATAAAAAACAGATTTCATGTAATCAGCATATGGTCCTCCTACCTGAGTTATGCAGAAGCCCTTGAAGAAAATTCAGGTTCAAGTTCATCAACAAGCATCTTGTCATGCAAAGACGACTACAACCTTAACTATTAAAATGCACCCTGCTTCCCTATTCTTATAACCTGCAGTCTGATTTCCTATCTTGAATCTTGCATGAATCAAATGTGCTCCACACATGATATTCCAATCTTGGTCGGGATTTTTTATTATGGTAAACTTGACTCTAGAGAAACATGCCGGGTTCCAATCCAATGCCAAGGTCAGACCCTGCAACCTGCCAGGTCAGCACCTGCTCTCATTCTTCGGTTAATAATAATGAGTTTTTTTATAACGAAGGCTCGAACCAAAGGACCGTGTGCCTTCGGGATTCTGAGAAACTGACACGCACATGAGGAAGAGGAAGACACACGGCACACAATTCCTTAAGATCATTTAATCTCTCACAACCATCTTGCCCTACTGAAGATCCTTCCCAGACTTGATTATTATCCTCATTTCAATGTATCAATGTCAATCTAGGAACAAGGCTAAATGCAATTCGATGGTTTGCATACACTCTAACACTTTAACGTCACTATTTTGATCAAAAGGACTTATTTTCATCTAATCAAAGGCAAACCTTTCAGGAATAGGTTTGATCTAAACCAATCGTCTAGCTCGACACACGAACAACGCTTGGAGTTCCTGTTGGTTATTTCCAACCTTTGTCTTAGCAAGACCTGCCCTTCCAACTCTGACTGACTTTCTCCTTGCGAAGGGACGCTGTGAAATCAATTCGAGCTATAAAAATGTGAATTTAATTACAAGGGAGGAAATGATTCAGCTAAAATGCATGAATACTCTGTCGTCTGGCCAAATAAGTGCGTCTCAGTCGAATCATGGCCAGAATTATTCCACCAACCGACTAATTATAAATTATTTACGGGCGGACTGTAATGTTGTATGATTTAACGGCTGAATCTGAAAATACGAACTTGAAGTCATGTAAATCAAGTTTTCGCTTCCCCATCTGTTGTGATCTTCTCTAATGCAAGATGCAATGAGGCAACAGTTTCTTACCAACCACCAATTGTCGTATATTTTGGTGGTGCCGGTGCCGTCTGGTCCACTATTAAGGAAATTTAGAATCAAATGCGTATGTATTATGCATGTCCAAGTTGTGCTCGAAAATACAGTATCCTCCTGCAAAATGCAATAGAGTTGTTATGGATCTTCTGCGTCTGGCCAAGTGTAGAGTCTGAATTAATTTATGTACATTAGATGCAACAATGCCGAGAAAACAAACACGTGGCACGCACTCGACTCTTACATTTTCGTTCTACCTAATTACAAGCAAGCCAACACAGTGAAAGTGCCAGACGGTCAGCGTAGTCTATTCATGATTTGTATCTTTCAGTCCAACCAAGAACACTTCTTGTCCAGCATACTTTGTCTTCCAGAAGTCTTGCAAAATGATCCCGCCTCCTGTTACCTATGCTGATGGAATCAGAAACGGTTTGGAATCTATTGGACATGTGGAGATGACTTCCCTCATAAAAAGTCGGACCAGCAAAACTTGTTTCTGGAAATCTCTTAAGTGATTATGCCCGGCCTAGTTGCCTAGTTCCACTAGTTCCTGGGAGACTCACGACTGTTACGACAATAAAACCATACAATTATTTTTTGAAATTCTGGGACGCAGGTGATCAA
The DNA here is from genome assembly GCA_034699705.1 of Hymenaphorura dentifera. NCBI lineage: Eukaryota > Metazoa > Arthropoda > Collembola > Poduromorpha > Onychiuridae > Hymenaphorura > Hymenaphorura dentifera. The sequence continues at coordinate 11,918 of JAQGCM010001406.1, read as the reverse complement.
GCAATCAGAACACAGATAGATACGGCTTGTTGTTAAAAGAAGCTCGGACTCTTTTGATTTTGTTTCTCATATTTGAAGTTTCATTATTCAATTCTCGATCTCGAGTGCAGGGCAAGGGAAACTTTGTTATAAAATTACCAACCTCTTTAGTTAAAGCCGGCAAAAGCTGAAATTCTAAAGTAAAATAAGTTAAATGCTAAATGCTAATGATGTATTCAATGCATTTGAATGAATTTCTTGTACGCAAAGTTTTACAAATATTATATATTTAGTCCTTTCTTGTATTTATAAAATTGAATACATTTTGAAACACAATCTGTAGTTTACGAAGCGTTTGGAGGAGAGTAGGGGAGGACAAACAATAATTATTTCTTCGATTTAATTGTGTCAAACATTTCTCAGCATAAAGCGAACGGTACAAACCGCAAACTATTGAATTTTACTTTTCTCCATTCGTTGCCATTGCCCATAAATATAGCTGCAATCATAGATAGAAAATATTCAGATGGATTCCTACTTTGTATTAGCTAGAATTTTACAATGAATAAGAATATTGGTTTTAACATTGGGGCAATGCTCTGAATGAAAAATAAGCAACTGACCAGAGGCAATTTCGTTTACGAAACGCATTATTGTGTTAATACAGATGCAATCAATGTAGAAATTCAGAATACAAGTGTTTGTATGCATGTGCAGAAGCCGAATTTAAAGTATTAACAATTTGTTTTCATGAAAATCCCCATTCTTATAAATTTTAAGAGAAATGTATATAATCTCAACTTGGCCCTAATTTTCCCTTTACATGCTCCGGCTCGGGGTTGACTGACAAGCAGGATGCAGGCTATATATATGCATTCAATTCCAACTTACTATTAAACGGACAGTCTTTTATAATACAAATAAATATATCCTCCATGAATATAATAAATTAATATATAAAAATGCCTGAAATAACTTATTCGGTTTTGCCAAGTTTCATCGCATTCAATTGATTCAACTATTCAACTAGCGTTTTAATTCTCTGAATGTCGTGTCGAAGTTGTTTCTCGCTACGCACTGAAAGAGACATCTGATCTGGGCTTGGGGTATTTCCAAGTAAGCCGAATTCACGGTAGGTGAAGAGTGAGTCCAAGCCAGGCCATCCCGCTTCAGCTTCTGCTGCTTTGCAAGCTTGCAACTGGGCTTATGTACAACAATCTCAAAACCAATTGGAATCTAGAGAAGAGGAAGCAATGGCTTGGGTGCTGTTGCTGACTCCATGTTGGATTCATGGTAAATGCTGCATGCTCATTGTCATTAAGAAGCAAATCAATTTGCGAAAATGATGTATTTTTTTTGCATAAATCGGTGTGTTTCCCCAGCCTTAATATATACACGTTTTGATGAGGCTTTGTTCAAAAAAGTTTTGCTGTTAGACCGTGGTAGCTGGAAGAAATTGGTGACGGATTTGGGGTCAACATCAAAGGTGTGAATGTGTGCGTGGCAGGAGTGACCGGTGACTTGGAGGGTGACTGATTTCCCCTTGGCGAAGACACATTTGACCCTCCGCAAGGATGAAGTTTGCTCACTAAAATATTCAAACAAAATTTTGTAAATTTGATGTAAAAAATGTAAATTTGATAATAGTTCAGGTGTAATTAAAACATTTGTGAGGAACATATCGCATATTAATCTTCATTTCTTTGCGTAAGCAGAATATTTTCTACAGCACTGACTCGGACGTGCTCAATTTCTGTTGAAATGGTTACTAATCTACTGTATTGTCTCATAGCAGGAGCAATACAACAGCGGTATGGAGCACAAAACAATAAATACAGATATTGTGTACAATGTAGTAATCATCAACAACGAAAACCAACAATTCGGTTTTACATATAAGTTTACAATTTATTATGGAATGCAATACCAGAATGCAATCAACTACAATCAAAATTATCAGCTGACCAAATTTTGAAATCATTAGAACTATCTATTGATGTACTAAAATTTCCAATTTACGTACAATGAATGTATTTGAATTTGGATGTCAGTTATTAGGTTCATCAAAGTCATAGCTCACACAATACACCCTATAGATACACGTACTAGGCCGTCGCTAGGATGAATCGTTGATGTCAGAAAAATGTTTCGGAGAACGTGAAATTTTTTTTAAATAAAAATCTGGATTTTTATCAAACCTACTTAAGTTACTTGAGTTAAGTAGTGTAACTCAGCTAAAATAAGTGAAAGTACGAGAAGAAAGAGATGAAGTTTGAAAATGACAATTTTGTTCAAATCTCAAACGCTATATTCCGACGTTGTCCCCAAAATCAATAGTTGTTCCCAACCATACAACAGAATTTAAAATTGCGACCGACACGAAAAAGTAAGTTGATAAGAACAATAACAAAATGAGTCCAGAGAATTTTATTGTAGAGTAGTTTCGAAACAATTCGTTGCATGCTGTGCGGAAAGTTAGGGAGTGAAAGTCAGGCGAAGGGAGTAGATTAGAAAGCATGGAATTCGACTTTTGACAGAAGGAGAAATTTACAGTTGGTGCGTCAGGGGCCCTCCATTATGAATAATTGATACAGAGGGATTTTCCACTGAGCATTCAATTTGTGATAGGAAACAATTAGGATGCTCTGGCTTCTCCGCTCCCCGACTCGACTCACCATACACTTTGCATTACAACTCACAACAACAAACACAGACTTGTTCTTTTCAATCATTAGGTCGGGATTGGATTTGGAACACAAGAGATTTATCAGCCATGGCTCAATAGATTTTACTCTCCAACATACAAATCCAGCCTTAATGAAAATTTTATCACTACACTATAAGTAAGCCGACACAACTCAAGCAGCGAACTTTGGTAAGGCACCCACAAATTGACTTTGGATTTCCAAAAGAAAAGTACGACTTTCTTTCTTCTTTTCCAAACCGCTCCTGGCAAAACCCTTTGTTGGAAGATTCGTTTGAATAAGCTTCTAATTTTTTGTACTTTCGCCGGGGAAAGTTCAGAAGAGAACGGTACAGGAATGCTTCACAAAAGAAAGAATTTGAACAAAGAGCTTGATGCATGATTTTTGAGAATTTATGCGAGGAAGCCATGCGTATGTATACGATTGGGGAGCTTGAGTAGAGGAATTTTGAGGGTCCTTGCTGAGGGAAGGTGTGGATTCAAGAGGTCGTTGTCATTAGCAGAGGTGGTCATTGGAGTGAGATTGGTGGGTGAATTTGAGGGCGGTGGCAACTGCGGGCGCCGTAGCTCATTGGAATTGAAGTGGAACGAAGGGCTGCGACGACGAAGAGTGAAGTTGTTCCAAGTTACTCTAGTTCCTGAGCAGAGGACGAGAGTGAATTTTGGAGGACTCTGCATTACATAGAGTCGCCTGTGACGGTTTAATCTACGAAATTGCGGCTCACATTCCTTCCAATCGTTTGTTTCTATTAACGTCAGGAGCTCCGCTCCGTGCCACATGATGCCAGAACCCGAAAAATCAAGAAAACCCGTGGAACAGAAACCCAACCGAATCAACCTAGAGACGCGCAGCTGCATATTGCCAGAACCTCTGAAACTTGTCCACATGGAACAACCAAGGCATCCCCAGGAATTATTCCAGCTCGCTCTCCCTCAAACTGTATTTATTATCTCCCATCTCCTACCATGCCGTATGGACACTCGCAAATCAATTCACTTAAATGTCACAAAGATCTATTCCGCCCGCACTGACCACTCCACCGCATTGCGCTTTCAATCTATTCTTGATTTTCTCCAGGAATTAACGTAATTACTCACCAAATTAAGACACTTTGGCTAATTATAATATTAATTCTGCACTCTGACAATGACATTCAATACGGGACCATTGGATGAGACTAATTAAGTTTGAAAAGTTAATTGCAAACCTGATGCTTCGGAATTTTTTGAATTTTCTTTAGATGCCTTTCCATTCATCTCAGAAGTGGGTTGTGACTTTCCACCGGAGGAGTTCATGCCATTCTCATTGGACGTGCAATGGCCGACGTTGTTTGCTCCATTTCCCTGAGAACCATTTGACCCAGTCGAGCTGCTGTTCGAACTTTGCTTTTGTTGAGCTAATCTTTCTTGCTTGCGAAATTTGGCTCGTCGATTTTGAAACCAAACCTGTAGAGAAGATAATTAAAACCGAATTTGAAATTCCGAACTTTATTAGAACGCAGAATGTTTGCCTAATTTTCAATTTTGAATGAAAAAGGAAAATTGCATAAAATCGACATCGAAGCCTAAATCAAACCTGTTTCTACTAGTATTGAAGCACGGAAGAGACAGAATGGAAGGAACGAGTCTACAAGAGAAAGTCCGAGCCAGTAGAGTTTGGGTGCAATATTTTGTTAAATATTTTGCTTGGGTGAAAGCACAATTTTGTTAAAGTGGGCGGCAGAGGTGAATTCGTGTCATCTGTCGACTGTTGACAGACACGGGAGTGTGTGTATATTTGTACTTACTTCTTCGACTCAATGATTTGAGTATTTAATAGAATCCATATTTATACAAGGGATTACAAGTTCCGCTCTGAGTGAGAGCAGCGTTACACCCCATTTGCTTCATTTCTGGCTAACCTTTGCGAAACAAACCTAAAGAAGTTTTACTGCCACCTGTCATTGTTGACGCAGCAAATTTCTGCCCCTCTTCCCTACTCTAAATCAAATATTAATCTTTGACCAAGTGCTAAATGTTTAATACGCTGGAGGAAACCCAAACGCCAAGTTTGACAAACACCAACAGCTTTCGTGTCTCTAATTATGAATTCATACAGCATTCGGGCCAATTAAACTCCTAACATTGGATATGCTCGGATTACATTTGTTTGCTTGCTCAAAACCTGGAAGCTGTAGCATCTATCTGATCACGAAAATAGAAAACAACTGTTATCCTTGTACCACTGCTAAGCAAAGTATTTTATTTTTGCTAAGATTCCGCAAAATACCATCGTTAACAAATTTTGTTCAAGAATGCAGTTGCGTGTAAGACGTGTCGAATGTATCAGTTGAATTGGTTCTTGGATGACAAGAGTGTTGGTTGTATTAATGGAAAGATAAATTGAAGTGGGATGAAAGGCTTGAACTGTGTTTAGAGTGAAAACATTGCCATGTGCGCTGGACAAGTCTTAATCATCTGAGTGACTAAATGACGATCACCCCTTTGATGCCTGGTCTAGCCCAAGTGTGCCTCATGCCAGATATGCCCAGCCTCTATGAATGTAATGTAGGAACCATCCGAAAACACAAGTCATGAAAACAGAATTAGATTTTTAGTCTCGGCTGGTATTGTTGTAGAATTGGGGTCTACGGGTTTGTGTGATAAATGTCGTAATGGTTCCGCGAGCACCTTATGAACCGTTCGACACGTTCAAATATATTGACGTCTTCATCATTGCACCCGAATCCGAGTGGAGACCACATGTTCAACATTCACTCCACATCACCATTACTCTTCCATTCCGACCCATTCTATCACAAATACTAAACACTTGTTCATGTCACTTGCTCATCCCTCATTTCAGGACTACAAACGATGACTCTAATGTATAGTGTCCTTCATCAACGTTAACAATGAACAACAACAATCGCCTTTTATTCTTTAAATCTTCATGACCAGTCATGAAGTGCTCTTTTCTTCAACATACATTATACAATAGAAGGGCGACAGCAAATGTTTAGAAAATAAAAGTACTAATCACGATGAGCGGAATTCATCGTTTTCTGAATCCTTTATTCGGAACAAATAGGGGTATGGTCAGATATGACAGTATTTGTTTGAATTTATGTAAGAACTTTGGAATAGCCTAAGCAAAAAGTAATCGTTCACTCAGAATGAAAAACAAAAAACTAATATAATTTTTGTTTGCCTTTGGGAACGAAAAGGAGACCGCGTCCCAAGGAGTGTACTGGTTTGAGCTGGAAAAAGAAAGTTGTGCAGTTGAACTGTAAAATTGTGAGCGAGGCGATAATTAGAAAGACCGTCAAGTTGGTCTTGAGAGGGAGTTAGATTAGTTTGAGATGAGGTCGTGTGTTGTGTTCTCTCTTGGAGACATTAGACGAAGAAAATTCATTGTGGAGAGTTGTTTTTGGGATTGAAAAGGGAAGTGGTTGGGTTGAGGGTTTAGAAGATGAGAACATGGAGGACATGGATTTGGAGTTTTTGGAGGCATAGGAAGCATGGAGTGGATGTGATATCTAATTTTCTTAAGTGCTCAGTACGAGATCTCTGGTGCCGCTTTTGATAGGAATACTTTAATCGTTTCCTGATGTTCCTCCACCAACTGATGCGGCTATATCCGATATTTATTTCGAATCACATCCTAATATATTTCCTAACAAGAGACACCCTCCACCATAATTTTAGCTCAGACTCCGCATTCCCCTTTCCTTCCCTTTCCGTTTCAATGCGCTCAGTTAATTCCCTAGCAAAGCTCACCCAACCGTACATTCATGGGCTCGACCGAAGATTTTCACTTTACACAAGGTGCTTTAAGCACACAATGCGACAATTCAATGCAACTGCAAAGTTTAGCACGAATTTTTAACTCGGAAGGATACCCCTAAATAAATTGGGAAGGTTCCAAAATGTTGACTGTTTTTCTTTAACTCGTCAAATCGAAAAAAATAGGCAAGGCATCGGATATATTAGAGTGTTACTGGTGTTTATATTTCTTATATGCTGGTAAATAGCTTCAAAATAATTGACATACAGCTTAGAATGCTGCATATATGAAAGGGCCACGCTTGCAGAATGTTCAGTCTACTGAATAAATATGTTGAAATAGGAATTTGATATGGTTCTCAAGCAGACAAGTGGCACGTGTCGTCAAGGGTCGCCGTCATACCTCACACAAATAGCTTAAGGAGACATCGGAAGGAAGTGATTCAAGTGTTAATCGACTGAAAAATTAGTAGAATTGTATGAATGCAAGGATGATGTCATGAAACATAGAATAATACGTGCACACGTCGGACTAACATTTGATATGCTTGAGCCTAAATCGTATCAAAGTTTTTGTTAAAACATCAAAAGGCAACCCACACACGCTTATTTATACGTTAAATTGCCAAATCACGTACATAGTGCATGCGCCCTAGTACATGTCATGTTTACGAGGACAGGAAGGAGCCTTTCTAAAATATTGCTGAATACAGTTTGCACGATTTTACAGAGTTGGGCAGATATGCTTTTCCATACTAATATATTAGAGCAAAAGGACACATAGATGAGCAAATAAAATTAACCTGAACTCGGGCTTCAGTCAAGTCTATTTTCATTGCTATCTCTTCCCGTGTGTAAATGTCCGGGTAGTGTGTTTCCTGTATAAAGTCATTAAAGATTTTATAGTGTGCTCAATTAATATTTCCTGTTTAGTTTGCAGAGATCTGAAATTGTGGAGTTGGTACAATGTGTAAAAGCTCACCTGAAATGCTCTTTCCAACTCCTTGAGTTGTGCGGAAGTGAAAGTTGTGCGGATTCTTCGTTGCTTTCTTTTTTCAGTGAGCACAGAACTCGTGTCTCCACCGTACATTTTGTAGCTCAAGCTTGCGGCTGCAAACAAGTGGTGAGGCGAATCTAGGAAATGGTTTCTCGAGGTTAATTTCATGTCATCCCCAAAAACTTCTCTCTCTACAACGTTCAACCCAAATTCCAAAAGAACCAACAGTTAATAAACATGAATATTTAAATCTCAAACTTACTTCCAAAATAGTCAGGCCTAATTAAACCATACAACTTACAATTAAAGTGCACGTACAATTATTATTCGCATTTTCTTAAATGCTGGGAATAATTTGTGTTAACCCTCATGAATTGTTCTTAATATTTAAGAAAAACACGCTTGGCAACTTCGTACGCGAAGGGCCAGTCTAATCCAAAAGAAGAATTGAGTATAACTTGATAAAAATAGAGGAGTGAGGTTTAGCAATATCGATGACTTTAAATCTGTGAATAAATATATTGAAAGAAAGAAAGATGGGCAGACATTTTGGTAGGAGCAAGTGTATTTTTGAGGATTCATGGGCTGGATGGAATGAATGGAGGCAATTCCTTTGAACATACGGGTTCTTTCAAGACTAGCTACAGTGTAGAGTTTTCAGTGAGGAAGAAGGCGAGAGAGGGAAAGAAGTCCCGCTTCTTTGGGTTCTCGGTTGAATTCATTCATTTGTGATGTATGCACTGAACACGCACGCAAGGAGCCAAAAAAGCTTTCTCTCCCAATGCATGAAACAGCGGAGAAAGTCACAGACTTCATATTATTGGCTGTAAAATGCAAGTCAGTGGAAAAGTCGGGTCATTGGCGAGGAGAAAGCTCACGCTTCCTCAAAAAGCCAACGGAACAGTGTACATCCTCTCATTGGAATCAGATGCGGGAGAAAGTTTGAGAAAGTCGAGTTTTTAGACTCAAGCTTTGGGCCTTGGCTTGGATATGAGAAATGTTTTGTGTGAATTGTACTGACGTTCAAATGTCCCTGAAACTATAAGAAACCTTCTGGTTCTGTTCTCTAAAGTCACCCTCTCACATTTGTCTTTACGGCGTCCTCCTTCTCTATCTTCCTCATCGGCCATGCACATTATACCATTTATACGGAATTTATTCCACAGACTTTCACTGATTTTTGCCTCCAACATTGAATTAAATTGAAAAACACCCATTTTATTCGATTAAAAATTTCCTGGACTTCAAAGTAGTCAGCAAAACAGTGATTTTGTATTTTATCAGTGCAACGTATTTAATGGGTGATACACTGCCAGTTTGCAGATTCAAATCAATTTTTTCTACAATCTCTTAAATACACATAGAAATTAGAAAGTCCAAATGTTTACCTTGTAAATTCATGGTTGGAAATGAAGATGCGGAATGGTGGCGTTGTTGATCATGCCGCATTACACCACATTGACCACCAGGACCCATTCCGCTACCTGGATAACCACGAACATTTCCTGGCCCGTATCTGTACCCTCCAACCTGGTGTTCATATTTTTAAACAAATAAGCACTCATTTATCCGAACTGGACATACTTTAAATATAAAGTCAAAAAAAAATATATATTATAAAATATTGTGGGGTTAGACTTTAATATTTACTTTTAAACTTTCTAGCTATATGCAGAGCGTAAACACGCCTCACGACTGTGTTCTACTATTTCAGCAAGTCTCACGACCTGACGTGTACTACGTGACGTACATATATATCTTTACAGTATTTTATTTTCTATTTTGATAAATATAGTGATTTCGAAATTGAGATTTCTCGTGCATAGACGATTTTTTAACTGAGCTAGATTGATTTAATTTAGATGATAGAACCCATTGCTCACCTGTGCACAAGCAGAGAGATCAGCGTATGAACAAGCCATGTTGGAAAGTGCTGCAGCTCCTGCAGCCGCAGCTGCCGTGTCCATGGATCCAGTAACCCCGACACCTAAACTCCCAGCTAATCCACATGACTGTGGATCAAACGAGCTCGTTTGGTGATGATGATTAATATAACTGCTGTAGTCCATGATGACTGAATGACAATTTGCGGAACAATTAACAACACTTCGGTGAGTTCTTGTCTTTAATTTCCTCGAATTAATAATTCAAGAAAAAAACAGTTTGCGGAAATTACTGCGTAAACTATTTGATAAATTTGCACAGAGTCGACAAGGTTGTTTGTGAGTTGTGAGTTTGAATAAATAAATTGAAAATCTGGAAGATGAACTCGATTAGTTTGAGTGTAATAGGTTTTGAGGCGTCGGTTGTAACTTTTCACAAGTGCTCGTTTGGTGGAAAGATTGTATATAAAATTGTTTTCACGATAACCAAATTTAGCTGTTAAAACGTCCGCCTCTAATTCAATTTTGAGGCATTTCAGTCTTTATAAGATGACTATATTCGGTGAGATAGCTTTGAACGAGAGGGGCGGACTTTCACTTGCGAGTACTGTCGGAGCACGGGCGGAGTTGCTTTCCCCAATCCAACCAATCCACTTTCACAACCACCGCGACTCCGTCACCGTCACACACACCAAACACAGAAGAAAAATCGAACTTTCATCTCACACGACTCAAACCTCCATTCTCACAAGCATTTTTCATATTTTCAACAGGTAGCTAGCTCCTCTTTATCTTCAGGTATCCACCACCGCTCCTATCATCTCACATCCAACCACACACACAACTTTATGCTGATTATTTATTACTAGATCTCTTACCTTACTAACCACACCAAATTCAACCCAGGCAATCGTTCCTCTTCACCTTCCCTCCTCAATCTTATTATAAATCAAAGCAAAAAATTACAGAATTCTGCAAAATCTTTAAGTCGGGAGGCGGTGAGAAATTTCAAAGCAGAAGCACTAGGAATTCACCAGAAGGAATTACATTCAACACTTTTACTTTGGAACGACAAACACGTTGTTCTAGAGTTCAAAATCCTAAAAGTCAATCCGAATGGTTAGCATTGGACTTTATTGAAAACAGGTTTCGCTTCGCAGCAGTGGTTCTTCGTTTTGTGATTTGTGGAAAAGTGCTCAAGACCTTTAATAAATTACATTCTAATTATTGTTATCCCGTTTAATCTACACTTTGAGTGTTGCCTTGTAGTAGTTATTTACTCAAGAAGTGGAGGAGCACCTAGTCAGTTGAGTTTTGAAATAGAAACCCTCACTAGTGGAAAGCAAGACGAAAAGAGGAAAGAAAGGAAAGAAAGTCTCGCAAGCGCTCCTTGCCAAGAAGAACTCGTGTAGAAAAGGAACAAAATTATTTCGGTATCATGAAGCCAGAGTATAAGTTGGCTAGTGGCCCCAACATCCTAAGGCTGTGCAACAGAGTCCATTCTTTGACCTCACCTATCTTCCGATTTCCCATTTCATAGCCAGTTTCCATCAGATCTCTAATCTCCAGCGCAGAGTACTCAGACGAAAGTACGATTATCAAAAGTTCGGAATTTGGTCGAAATGTGTATAAAACAAATGCAAATAGATTGCAAAGTTAACAAGTGATCAGTGAAGTCGTTGTTTACTCAATGTATTCAATCTATGTTTTATCAAGTCAAAATATTATTTGATTCCTCAAGTTTGTTCAAGATACGCTTGTCAAAATTGGATTATTTAAGATTTATAGTACTTTACATCGAAAAGAGAAAGTAGTAGGACTGTTTCCACCTTTCAAAACTCATTTATATTGTTATTGTTTAAGGCGAAAACTGATTTTCTCAACGTCAATTGAACAAAATAAATACGAAATGTGAGTTTAATCGAAAGGAATCTTTCTGTATTCTTTATTCTCAAAACATCTAATTGAATAATGTGGCATTCGTGTTCTTGTCAAGATTTGAATTTTCGGTGTACTTATTGGTAGCAGCATTGTGAGATTTATTAAGGTGTTCCCTGCAGTACATGTTGGATGTAACCTACTAGTGACGTTGTAGTTTTTAGAACTACGCTGGGGGCAATTAAATAATGCAAAATTTTACCCAATCTTCATTTAAAACTTGGCACTTGTAGGAGTCAGAAAAACTGAAATAAACGTAGTGTATTTCTTAATAGCCGCCACAGCACAGCAAAGGCAGTCATGCATATCCATTTTTGCTATTTTATTCCACGGCCACGTCCACAATTAGGCAGTAAATAAGCTATTTTATTCGGAAACGATGCACTCAAGCACTGCATATATACCATATTTGAATGTCTGCTATTAAATTCATTGGCTTAAGCGAAAATAGAACACCACTAATTCCATAAGCCTACTAGTACTACTATTCTCCTTGATAAAGGTCTTATTATTTTGGAACTGCTTGGACTCTGCCAAAATTAATTGTGAAAATATTTCGATTAATTATTAATATGAAACTAGCAATTCACCCGTGCTACGCACGGGTTTTTCTTAGGCCCGTCTAAAAAAATAGCATCGCATTGCATTAGTA
>JAQGCM010001405.1:0-15424 GCA_034699705.1 Hymenaphorura dentifera | reverse complement strand
GCACAGGGGACTTGGGGGTATAACTTCGGCAGAGCGCAGTTGCGCTTCGCGCAACTGCGTTCTGCCGAAGTTAAGCCCGATGGATACTGTGAATGTGAGCAAAATGTACTAATTAGACCTCACAATATTTATGTAATAATTTATGTAATATCCATCAAAAATTCATTTTCGTCTTGATTGAGCTGATATATTTTAACTAAATAAAAATCTCAAAGTTTTGAACATTGCAATATCAATTCAAGACGAACTCTTAGCTTTACTTGATAGGATCTTATAAAACTTTTGGCTAATTTAAATATTTCAATGCACAATTAGCGCCGAAAAGAATGAATTGGACGCCCTAGTCTCATGTAATTGGAAATTTCAAGTAACAAGTAAAAACAAATAAATTTCAGCGTGATAAACCATCTACATTCTACAAAAACATCTAGAGCATATTGTTGCTATTTCTCCTGCAAGCCTAGCACATCACCAGAACTGCCTAGAATTCATTTGGTGTTCAATACCAGACACAGTTTACCATTAACTAAATATTTTTTTCGAAAATTCTGATTTATAAAGAAAATTGACTTGACTATCAAATACAACATTACAATGTTACAACACAAAACGTTTGTTTGTTCTTTACTAAGGCTGTAATATCCTTACACTGATTTGAGTGTAATCAATAAATACTCAAACTCTTTTTCTGGGTAGAACATTTGCCAGAACTCCAACGACTCCAAGCTCATCTTTCATAGTCACAACCCAACAAAACGATCACGACTTCCCAACTACTATAATACTTTACCAAATCAATGCCCTTGTCTCACGTAATTACTCTGAAAAGTAGTTGAAGACCACAAAAGTCAAAACAAATCAAACTTTGGGTGTTTCTCTGACAGAAGCTGAGCTTCTGCCAGCCAGCCAATGCAAAACCTAACCAAACAAAAGGTCTGCAAGTCCAAAAAGAGCAAGCCAAAGCCTAACATGCAGAAGCACAAGTTGGGCATGGCGAAACATTAGCATTAGCAATGAAAAGTCAAAAGCTGGTAGCCATTAGCCTTATATAATCACTACCTTCAAGCTCCCAACCTTTCCCAAGTAAGAGATGTGAAGAATATGATGGCAGAGATTTCGAAAGAGAGTGAATTGTTAGATTGAATCAAAGTAGTAGTAAATGCCTAGACCAAACATGAAAAATGTGGTGCCCAACAAAAACGTCAATCTTTTTGCAAACCTACACTTGCAAATTTGCGTAGCACCCCATTGCAAAACATCATTCAAAAGCTATGTAATTATGGACTCATCTTTAACTTCACAGTACCAAGTACCAACATCAGCATAAACTTCCCTAACAAATCCCCTCCCAAGGAAAGCAGTGGGCACGCCGGCCCTAGAATTGCAATACACTTCTATTTCCTAAGGAATGAAGCTGGTAGTTTATTCAAAGAAATTCAAGAAGACGAGAAAAAAAAATTCTCAAGCTAGCAAGTCAGTCAGTCACTTCACTTGCTCAAGACTCTACTAGACCTGCCAGTTTCTCATCTTCATCTCTGCACATCTCATCTTGGGTTGAAGAGATTCGTCTTATCTTATCTCTCTTGCTTGTAGGCTCTGTTCCGCGTTGTCCGATCTGGTCGTCTTCGTCGGAGTGAAAACTCACCCTTAACCCTGTGAATGCGATAGACGCAGCAAAACCCGCAAACAAAATCTCACGAATTGAAGTACTTGAGAAGATGAGAAAGAAATTTTTATCACGCTCCATGCATGTATGTAATGTAAGCTTGCTTGCTTCCTTCCTTCTTCTCTCCTTGAAAACATATTACTAAATACACGCTTGGGTTTACGCGTTCTTATGGTGAATAGAGGTGTGAGTGTGCCCTGGTGTGAGTGTAAAGTTGAATTCCCGAGATGAGATGAAGTGTATCTGGTGTCATTTCCATTTATCGCCTCATAAAAAAGGTGCAGAAAAGACTAAATCGCGTTTCGAACTCGATTGAATCAAGTCTTTCAATTTAGGGGAGGTAGATAGAGCAAGAGTAAAGAGTTGAATTGAGATTATGACGCGAACAGCCGTCGTACAAGGGCTAGTAGACACAAGTATTTGGATGGAAATAAAATCCCTCGAGTCGAATTTCTCCAAATAAAGCTTAGAGAAAGCTTACAAATTAACGAATATTAGGCTAGACTTATGATGTTCATTAAAATTTATGCACTCAATTCCACAGACAAGTAGTGTGAAATCAATCCTTAATTTAAATATTTCTTCCAAAATCGAACTTCTACGTAACTTGGATGCGTGGAGTGAAAAATTACACCCGAACACTTTTTGAGCTCATTTGTAGGATTGCAAATCAATTCTATAGCTGGTCTACTAGTTTGGTGACAAATTTATATCTACAACGTAATCGTGATTAGATGTGTACAATTTGAATTAGATCAATGGCTCCGCAGCATTTTCTTGATCTCATTTTCTCGACAAGAATGAGTACTTCAAAATATTTTTGTGAAATCGCGAGCCGAAATTTTAGATAAAAGATCGGTATTCATTTCTTAAACGAAAGAAATTATTAAAATACCTTAACATTGGTGCCTGAATACTTCGAGTCTTAGTCGAGGTAGATAAAAACGTGAATTACTAGTAAGCTCCGTTAGTTTATCCCAAACTAAGATTTCATGGACAATGTAAAAAGCAGTACACAATTTTATAACCCAGAGAGCTGGTTGAACATACGTTACACAAGGTATTATGACAATGGACAAATTTAGACGAGGTTTCAAATTGCGTCAAGTTACAATATTTGATCACAGTTTTCATAAAAGGCAATTTAAATATCTTTATTTTTCCTCCACCTGGTCAAAGTCGCCAACTGTTCGATTTCGCTCTGCCGTCCGTCCCTCAATTCATAAATAAGTCGACATTAATCATGAATCATGATGCACTCAACGTACTCTAATAAAAATTAGGAAATTAAGGTCACGCCGTGCGTGCCGTGCCATGCCAAGCCCTTCTCCCTGCCGTCGTTATGTCTTAATTCATGTTCTCAATTGTAAGAGTGTAAGTTTGCACAAAGCCCAACATTAACTGCGATGCGACTCAATAAAAAGGAACATAAAATGATAATATATAATAATACGAATGTGAGAAGCCGTCCTCCATTATGCTCTAAATGGAATGGACAGTTTGGACAGCACAAGTCCAAATATATGGTGCGCTGCGCTGTGTGCATTGTGTTACATTCTAACACTTGTTTGCACTATTCCATATTATTACGAAGGAAGGACCAGCCAAACCAAACCAAAGCATTCATCCTTGTTGTCTTACTCTCAACAATGAAAAAGTAAACATGTTTTTGTATATGAAGAGTGAACAGTGGAGGTAGGTAGGGAAAAGGTAAACTCAACTCACCCTTTTGAATTCTTGAATTGTACATATGAAGAAAGGAAGATCCGCCCTTTGACTCTCAATGTAAACAGAATCTAGAACAAGAAAAACAACAATAAAATTAACACTAATTAACAAATTACCAAACCATTAATTAGAATTCAAAATGAGTCTCATCTCATCCCTATTTTTCTTACACTGAACCAAATTAGATTTCTAAACGCTTTTCGATTTGGTAATAACCAAACAATGCAATAGGACAGGAGGAGTGTACTACACCTACACCCATACTTAAAACTACATTTGCATTATTTCCAAACTTTTGTCTGGAAATGGTATGGATCGATGCATGTGTATCGCTATCGCTGTTGAGGGAAGTCGGAAAACTGACATCATGAATGAGTGAGGGAATGAAGCGTGAAAAAATAAATACATAATTGTTTCAATTATACTTTTGAATAAGTGGTCTGCAGAGTGCAGTGCAGAGAGCGCAGAGTATCGTGGAGTGAGCGGTGTTGGTGTTGCTGTGCTATGCATGAACGCAGGAAGAAAACCCAGTCGATTTAAATTAGTTAGGGTTGGTGTTGAGTTACTCTTTTCACTAAATACAAACCTAACTGCTCACCATGAAGTCCAAGAGCAGATGCACACAGATGCTTGGGTTAGGCAGGCGTCTGCTTTCACTTAAATTCAGAGGGGCTACTAGGCTACATTACGCCTCATAATTCTGCATTTGAGATTTTTTTTCAACATTTTTTCATGCCTTGGAGCTAAGATTGTAGTGGAGACAGAGCTCTACGCTTAATTGTTAACGTTCATGAAAGTTAATATTTTTTGAATTTGAAATTTTCGACTTTGAAATAAGCTATTTAAGACGAAATTAAAACCGAAAGTTTAAAAAAAAACTAGAATTTCCAAATAGTCCTCCTCAACTGAATCCTCAAGATCACGCCTTTCGCTTTTGTAGAACATCTTGGAGGCATGCGATGCTGGTGCTGTCGTTGTGTGTACATTTTGTTGCATGTATAGTTGGAGTGAAGGAGGGTATGAATGTGAGTAAAGTAACTGGATGCTTTAGCATGAGAGCTCCACAATATAAATTCTTTTCAACAAAGACTAATTCCTATTCTTCCTCCACACTATACTCCTTCAGAATCCGTTCTTTGATCTTGAAGACTTCTTTTCTCCAACCCATGCAATCCTTCTAAAAGCTACATCTCTACCAAAACCACTTACCCTAGGCCAGACCCAACCTCGGAGCAACTAGAAGGAACCAGCAGTAGCAATAACATTCTGCATTCTGTATCCCATGCAATCCACCTCAGCCACCAAAAGACTCGATTGTGATTATATTATTGTTACATTCCAATCCTTGCTGCCATGTCTTTTGGCTGGCGAATTCTAGCATTGCTGGGCAATGAGATCACTGTACATTTTTCTAGCCAGATTGGTTGTGTCAGGGCCAATTGCTGTGTTGACCTCATGACTTTTTATGTGCAATGTAAATACCGGATTTAGTTTTGTGTAGTAGGGATTAACTTGAATCCTGCTGAAAGATGTGTAAAACGATCGCTCACAGTCGAATATTGTTGCTCTGAAATACGACCAACTTGCGGAAATAACGATTGCAATGAGTTCGAAGCAAATGCATTTCTTTCTGGTGCTTGTTTAGATAAATTAAAGTGAAGAAATATGTAATCGAAATAGAATTCACTACGAACTCAAATTTTAAATTGCATTGAAACCCTAAGACACACAGCGAAGCTAAGAATTTCCGCAAAGAAATTGGGACAATATGCTAACACCACGCAACTAGTCAAAACTCGAATAAGGAACTTGCAACAGGACGCATGCTGGTCAGATCTCTCAGAATTCCACCAGAATATTTCGGCCAAACGCTAGCTAAGCTGCTCACGATGAATGTAAACGATGAAAATAGTCTACAAAATGCAAAATTGGTCAGAATTCCAACTAGAATAATGAGAATACGTATTCCGTAAAAGCTCTAAATTGAATCGTATAGTGAGCTGTTAATAAGGATTTCAACAGTTGCTGTCGTCATTAACCAGAAAAATGCTCATACAGATGCCATACTACACACATATTACGCCCTGTCAAGACACCTTTCTTGCCCAAGAGCCACAAAAGATAAAATACCTGTGCAAATAAATAAACAAAGCTTTTCATTCCCACTGAATCGCATTGCGTTGCATAGCATTGCACAATGTGAACCGCCAACTTGCCTACTGCCCGTAAATAAATTATAAAGCAGGTAGGCTGGCAGCCAGCACTGAATGAACGCCATGTAGTACTTAGGAGATACCACCCGTGTTCTCAAAGTCACTCAAACATCTTAGCAAGCGCATTCACACCAAACATCAACAGGCAGGACCATAACCGCAGGATTCACTTTAGAAAGACACAAAAATGTCCGAATCTGATCTGATCTGAGATCTAACATCCACATCCTCTTCAAAATTAGGATTTTCGAAACTAGCAAGCCAAAAAGAATATAAAAGCAGGCATGTTTCGCAGTTTCTTTTGAAAATTGGTTGGACGGGATTGTGAATACCCAGCCCATTCCAAATGGCAAACTCAAATGGCAAATACATCATATTTTCGACAACGGTCTGGTCACAAATCACATACATGAAGGTGCAAGTGAACTTTTCAGTCAGTCCGAGTGAGGAGGACAAGTGAATTTACTGCCGCCGCAAGTACAAATGATGGACGGACGAAGGAAAAGTCAAGTCAAACATTAAACGAGTTCAATTTGAATTCGGATTGAAAGATAGACGAGAAATACCCGGAGACATTTGTAAGTACAAGTACAACATACATACAATTCGGTTTTCTTGGAGTTCTGCCTACTGGTTGCCTCGCCTCCTTGCTTTCCTTTCCTTGTTTCACCAACCGATTCGATTCAGAAGACATACCATCCTTTCCATGCTCAACTAAAAGTCTCTCTTGCTCACGAACACGAACCGTTTTCGATCAATACATACATTCACTGCTACTGCCACATAGTAGACGGCCGCCCGCCATTCGCATACAACTGGCGTTAGTAAACGGAAACTCGGGAGGGACTTTGAATCCAAAAAAAAATCTACTAGAACAACCAGAGTTATTACGTTACAACCCTTGAAGGTCCAGCAACACTTTGCAACAAAGTTGACGATCTTACATAAACATGAGTAGCAACATTGTCACTGTGTCACATTTATCAAAAACTCATTCATGCAGCTCACAAAATAATGTAATTGAAAATTCAACAAGAATCTCAGATAAGAATAAAAACGTCGACCCTTGAAATTGATCATACAATTAAACGAGTCGATCACTGACTGCCCTTCTCTCCCATCATTGTTCAGGACTTCCAAACTCAGCCTGCAAGTTTCCCCCCTCAAACCAAAAAGGTAATGGTCTGGATACACAAAACCTGGGTGAAATCGGAGTGAAATACATACTTCCATACATTTCCCTGAATGCTGCTCCGAAAACCCAATTGAATTGAAGGAAAGGAGAAGGAAGGTTTGTAACATGATAAGTTACACGCTTTGGAGAAAGCAGAAACCTAGCAAGTCAGTAAATGCAATGCACGGGAGAAAGCTCTTCTGGTCTTGGTGGTTGAGTTTAGCTTTCTCCATTCTACAAAATACAAGCAAGCAGGCATGGAGCCATGGATGGATAATATGGAGAAAGGAAGGAAATGGAAAGAGCGGGCATTTATAGTAGTGCTGCCAGTGCTGGTGCGGGTAGTGCAATGAAATGCATGAAATGGAATTTTAATGGCTCAAAATGTGAAAGCGTGTGGTAGGAGGGGAAATGAACCGGCTCATCCATAACATTACCAACATTCACTCTTATTTTTAAATTAGTGTGTGGCTGGGCACGCCACGACTCACTACTCTAATAGCTCGGAATTTAATGATCGCCTCACTTTTCCATCCCTTCAACTCAACTTCTATTCCCTTTATTAAATGGGACGCGGGTGACGACGTCCGTCCGGAACCCGCGGAATGTAGTACATCTTGTATGTACTGACAACAAAATTTATGCATATATTTTGCATTTTTTATGTGAACAAAACCTACTTCTGAGAGATTCAATTCTGACGTCAAAAAATAGCTCAGAATTTGTGTTTCGCTTGACTCCGTAACAAACTACATAGTACAAACTAAAACGCAGAGCAAATTTGATTTCCAATAAAATGATACAAGAACAAATTGGGTACTCGGTCGAATTTTACATGTGGCTAATGGGAGTATTTATTGTGCCGTGACTCACTCACCAACCATGCCCAACAAAGCAAGCAGATGATTCTACTTCCCCAGAAGGAAAGCCATGAGCATTTGCCTTAATTCAATAGGAAGTCCTACATTACAATTTATAAGGAAGGCTTCATCTGAGTTTGGAGTGAATTCGTGCAAAAGCAATGCATGTCTCATGCCTCAGACTAGACTCAGGCTCTGCTTGTCTCCTTTACCACCAATGCAATCCAATGCTACATAATGCTGCATGCATACAAGTATTTGCTCATAGAACTCATCCTAAGTAGGTACTCAATATTGTCAACATAAAAGCGCACATCAAAAAAGGAAGACAGGCGAGGATGAGGAAAGTGAAACCTTGTGCCAGAAAAGTGAAAAATGACAGGTAATTTGCAAAGCTCAAACACACAAACACATACACGGCCCCTACTACTACTCGTACGCTCGTACTCCAACGGCAAGCAAGCAAGCACAGCACAGATTTCTTCAAAGGCTATATTTGGATTCTAGAATCTTATGTATGTGCCTTGCCGTCCTTACTCAATTCACTATTTCTTTCGATTCCCGACATGCAGTATTACATGCGCACACAACCAATTTGTTGAATTTGTGCACGATGATAAGTGCGTCCTTTTCTTCTAAAAGATTCATTTCATTTCTGTGTTCAATTAATTTCGTATCAGCTGATCTGGTGGATTATGCATGAACTTGATCATGCATATTTAAATTTCAAGTGGTGCACAAGCAGCAAAAATAGGCTTCGAAGAATGCAATCTCAAACTCAACATTTTAAATGCTGTTCGGTAGACGAATTTTTTGAGCATCCCAGGAGTCGTTTCGTTATCTTGATTTTTAAGCAAAAGTAATTTGAAAATTAAATAGCTATGAACGCCACAACAAACCACAAACAATTAGCAAAATCGTAGGCCAGTTTTTAGCTAAAATTAAGCGCAAGAGCACAACCACACCTCTCCTCAACTACTAGGTAATCATTGAAAACCAGTGGGATTCGGCACTGCACAAACTTTTAGAGAAATAAGTCATCGTTGACAAAAAAAACTCATAGTTATTGATTGACTTGCAGCACGCATTCCATTGCACCCAGGAAAAATCTCAAAATTCTTATAATAAATAACAAACTGAATCATGAAACAAACAGATCCTATTTTCATGCTCACTCAAACAAATTTTTATTGCTTCCATAAAGACAAATTAGTCGGGAGAAGTGATTCTAATATAATTATGCATTCATAAGCGTCCAACCGACGGAAAGAAAACTGCCTAGTCTGCCTGCCTTCCTACTACTACAAAGGCTTGAATAACACATTTGAATGCAAGCAATGTGCGTTCAACCCACAGAAAGTTTTCCTCAAAACACGTAATGTTGGAGCGAATAACTCATTTCTACTTCTATCTAAATCCCTCGTTTTCTTAAATCATTCCTTACATAGTGCTAGTGTTAGACTTGCGCTCAGCATTTCTGCCTTAGTTTTGTGGTGAACAAACTGAGCACAGCACAGCAAAAGCACAGCAAAAGACGGCGGGCACGGTTAACTTTACCCGTTTTTTTCTGTTTTTCTTGCAGAGTTCGAGATGAGATTTTATACTTCCACTCTGATGAACCTTTGCATCACACTGCATGGCCAGAATTGCATTACTTATTTAATGTTATTTGGAAAAACACCCCAACGAATTCGGTTGAATCCCAAGCACAGCACAGCACAGGCAAGGAGGCACAATTTAACGATGTCCAACTCCCGGCACCTCGCTGTGAAGACTTATCTCCCGACAATTTCCATTATGTACTTTACGTACGCTCCGAACACTAATGGATCTAAAAACCGAACTTCGGAGTCGGGAGTTCTCAGGCAGGCAAGGCAGGCAAACACATGGAAGGACTGCACTTATGAGTTGATGTATGTACGTGAGTCATGGTGGAGAGCGCAACGGAGCGACAAAACTGAGCTGACAATGCGACTATTGACCTAAATGAGTCTCCAGGCCAGGCCTCGACCCGTTAGACCCGGAGTTCAATGAATGAATGAGTGAGTTCGGAGTCGGGACTAACTCAGAGTCTTTTCTAATTATGTGATTAAGGGGGATGACGTCTGATCTATTGTCAATCAACCAGAGAATTAATCATGGGTGCAGGTGTTTGACAAGAGTCTTTTTTTATCTGATTCGGAAACATGAATCTGTCCACACTCAATTTCCACGTCGATGTTTAGATACCGTGAAATGCCCGCGACTTTATCAGGCGAGCGACAGACAGCCTTCCCGAATGGAGTTCTAATCACTAATCGACGCTGTAAAATCTGGTCATTTGGGAAAAGAAAGAGTAGAAGGAAATGTACCAGTTTTTAAACAAATATGAATGTACACTTCAATCACATTGAAATGACTGTTTCAAAATCCTTTCCAAGAACAAAACTTTTTATTTTTTATTGTTTGTTTAGAAAATCGACGTTATAATATATAACTTATAACTCCAGAGCCGGCCGGCTTTTCATGTTTCTGACATGATTTTTATTAATTTTTGCAAATTTTGCGTCGGACTCGGACCCGTCTGGTAAATCTCGTTAATCTATAAAGGCAGCCACTTTCACACAACACTTCGAAAGAAACATTTGAGTATTTTGAGTACACACTTTTTGTCTAAACTCGTGCCGGACCAACTCTACCTACAGCTTTCGACAAAGGGACAACACGACAGTCAATCTAATGAATTGATATTTAAAACTGTACACCGACTTTGTTGGTGACTTAAAAGGATTCATGGCTCATCGCGGCGTGCCGTTGCTAAGCTACTTGGACTCGTAGCCAGCAGTATCACGGCACCAACTACACCGCACGTATTCCACAGTTCATACGACCTACTATAAAGTGTGAACCCAGTAAATGTACCCTTCCATTATGTCAAGTCGGACCCAATCAGATGAAGTCAAGTAAGAATTCCCCTTCAACAAAAGTGTACTTAACATCTTATCACAAGTTGCCATTACGAGTGTGCGGGAGCAGAGCATTTGCCAAGCTCAGATATGATGAGATTCTCCACCCTGCTGTTGTAAATCACTTTGAGGATAACAATGAATGACATTTTTTCTATTTATTGATTCCTCCCACTTTTCTACCGCAATTCCTTCCTATTCAGTCAGTCCAAAAAAAAAACTCAAACTCAAAGCTCCATGCAACTCCGTCTGAATAGGAGCTAGGCTAGGCTAGGAGCACGATAGGAATGAAACTTTGGAGCGCCAGCAAAAGCAACTCGATCCTTTCCTTCCACTTCCTCTGCTTTCGATTCTTCTCAAGAGATCGAAACTTTTTTTCTCTCTTCTTTTGCTACTACTGCTTTCTAGCAAGAGCATAGCAAAAGCAGAAGCAGAGCCGAATTCGGATTCTCAGTTCAGTCAAATAGATTGTACTTTTCAGATTCTCATCCACTCGTTAAAAGTTCATTTCTCACTCTCTGACTTTATTATAATGCAACCACATGAACTCCTCAAAGTATCTCATTGTTTATACTCTCACCTAGCTGTAGCTGGCTAGCTAGCTACTTTTTCTCCACATAAACTATTCAGTTTGTACAAAGTCAAAAGCCTTGTTTGTAACTTTGCAAATCATTGAATCGCGTGCCGTACCGTGCGGTGCAGTAGAGTGCAATGCTTGGGTCTGGTCTGGACTGGACGACCGACTCGGTTTAAGTTATATAATTAAATTACCACAAACTAATTATTGAATTGATTAATCAAACCAAGTGCTAATTTGATACTAGCATGGGGTTAAGAGCTAAAAAGAAAGGGAAATTCTCATATGTCAACATGACAGATATTACTCACTCGTCCCACACTCCCACAGCACAGCAGCAAAAAGAACTCTTCTAACAAGCTCAACATAAAAATAAAATGAGATTAGAATATTAGGAGAAAGCCGGAGCAAGAGGCAGTCTGTAGAACTCTTTGCTCTATTATCCACATGTTTGTGTACGTTGTATTTGTAAGATTTTGCGTTTGTCTTCTTCACTCACTCAACTCAACTCAACTCAATCTCAAGATTACAGAGGGAAAAAGTCAAGAGCGTTGTATTCTTTGTAACACAGTGCACCAGGGCATTCCTAAACCAACTTGGCACTACGGGTTAATTGTCTAACTGCACCCCCTTAACCAGTAACACTGTGAATTTCCTCCTACAAAATGCTGGATCATCCAGCTAGATGTTTACTTGAACTCCATTTCGTAACTGTATTAGTTAAGCAACTTCACTTTATTTAAATTTAGGTGTCATGATAAACTCGCGCATAGCCAGGCAGCGTAGCCTAGCTTACTTCATTTCCATGTGATCCTAGTGGTGCCCGCTAAATGTTTTTTGATTTGGCTCGTGCTAAATTCCAAGTCCATTGTGTTTTTATCAAGTGCATTGGAATCTAAACCAGCAATTAACATCTTTTTTTGAAGTACAGTCTCCCTGAATACCTCGGGACATGAAATTATATTGTAAGACGAATTGAAGTCAAAATCCGATGCGAATTCCCAAATTTTTGCAACTCGAGCTGTTGAAAAACTCTTGAGTGTTTTAGTTTTGAACCCCTCCCAAACAAATACGACGCGAGTGTTCTCTTGAGAGTTATGTTATGAAGTGATGCTGAGATGAGAGCATCTCTCTATCTCACGGCCAGGCCAAGAAGACTGCTCCATACTCTGGGCTCCGCTCTTGGCCTGTGTTGTGCTACATCAGAAGTATGTATTGTATTTTGTGTGCTGTGCGGCACTCAGACGGAGGATGCGGGAGAGAAGATCTGGTCGAGAATACACAAGGAGAGACGACACAACCCAAATGCAATCCAATGCAATGCACTGCCATGCTAGCACTGCATGGCTGAGGCTCAAGAAGATGGAATGTGCCGTAGGCAGCCAGACAAGTATCTCGATAAAACTCGTGCGTGAGTCGTAACCCTTTATGACATCCAGAGCAAAAGCAAAATCCACAATTTCACAAGAAACCAACGAGATTTCTTAGCTTCCCCCAAAAAATTACCTCCCTCATATTGAATTTTTAAATAGCGCCCATCCATTCATCTCATTAACTGAACTTAGCAGTCAAACTTGGACTGTTCAAAACTTTAGTAAATAGAAATAAAAATATAGACGGATTACATTTGTATTCCTTTCATTATTTGGGGTGACGAGTTTCTACCTTGTTAGATGTGGTAAAGTTTTGATGGAAATGTAATCAAGAACAACTGTCTAATAACTATTGTATTTAATACTTTTGGGGAGATATAATTATCGGAATGGTCATCGTCAAAAAATGTAAAATCACAATAAAATTAAACGAAACAAAATGGCCATGTCGTCTCGAGTATTTCCGTTCGTCAATCAATATTAACAAGCTTCGAAAAATTTGCTCCTTAGTGAACAGCTACATTAGATTATTCACTACCATTCGTCATGAACGGCTACACTTACACTAGCAAGAACTATCAAGACAAATACATCGGCGACGACGGGTTAATTGAACTGAATCGGCAACATAAGAAACTAGGCAAGCCCTGGGTTGTAGGGTAATTTTACTTAAAATATACATTAGAAAATCCCCGGAATCTTATTTATTTGTCAAACTAGTTCCATTAAACCCTAGTTTGCACCAGCTCCAAGTTTAGTTTTCCTAACTTGTATCTAACAAATAAAAACCTTGTTAAATCGTGTTGCAAGTTAGAACTGATACAGATCGACAGGAAGTCAAAAACTTGTACCAACTGACTAATACAACAATCCAAACGACAAATTCGAAATGGCGTGAACTCTCACCATTACAACCAACCTACAAAATTTTATGA
Organism: Hymenaphorura dentifera; assembly: GCA_034699705.1. Lineage (NCBI taxonomy): Eukaryota > Metazoa > Arthropoda > Collembola > Poduromorpha > Onychiuridae > Hymenaphorura > Hymenaphorura dentifera. The sequence goes on along the minus strand of JAQGCM010001405.1, from coordinate 1,953 downwards.
GCTTTGCCAAATCTCAAAACTCAACCTTACATTCTGCGGATCATTACAAATTCCACTTTAGTTTATTTTCCCATTACCTACGACACTAAACTGAATTGCATCTGCATCATCTTGAGAGAGAGAAAGAGAGAAAAACCCGAGCAAAGATGGGAAGAGAACAGCATGAATGCAACACTCGACTCGACTCCACTACCACACTTGGCTTTTGACATGAAAACATAATAATAAAGGAAGCGATCTCTTCAACTCCTCTCAGCATCCACCACCAGCACCAGCATCTGTAAAAGCAAAGTAACGTCAAGCACAAAACCAAAAAGCTAGGCAGGCTCGGAGGTGTGCCTATGTGGCGTATAATTGATATACCGTTCCATCCGTCCGAATCCGACATCCACATTACAACGACCAAGCAAGCAGAGAGGAAGAAGAAGAAGCTTGAGTTGAGAGACCAAGACCGACGTTATAAATAGACCCCACAACTCATCTCTCCAAAACTAAAGTCACTTACAACAAGAACGAGCATAGCATTTGGCACAAACCAACCGAACCTCCTCAGTCCACACATAAGCAACTTTGTACACACTTTGTGTATCGCAGAAACATTGCGGTTCTCGACGTTTTAACGTTGTTCGTGCACTGCACTACAATGTATTTCCCTTTTGCGAAAACGAGTTATATTTTATATCACATTACACACAAACAAGATTCTAACATCTCTGCCCTCCCTTTGCACAACTAAAAGCAAGCAACTTCCTATTTATCGCCCGGGTCGGGTTCTTCTCTGCCACAGGGAGTGTGTGCTAAACTATTTTGTGGGTGAACAAAGCACGGTTGGATTACAACATTGCAATGCTGCCGTCCACGGAAGAGCATTATATTGTCATTAAATTCAGGTTTAAGAGAGCAAGCGAAGAAATAGAATAGCAGTTAGTAGTTAAGAGACTCGCCCGCCTCCGCTCCGTCCTCACTTTAATTCCCACACACACTCAAAGTTAGACTCGGTTAGAGACTCTAATTCTGATATTGGTCTGCCTGCCTTGCTTGCACCTAGAATCTGATTGAAGAACAAATTATCACCGGTTGTGCATTTTGCTACTCCACCTACAGAAGTTATGGTCTATGAAAACATTTAGTGAACAAAGTGATTGACTTGGCAGGCTCCCACCAAAAGCAACGTCCTTAAACTTTGTCCACGTTGTCGTCATCCTCGTGTCATTTTTTTTGACGATTTCCCAATTTACACAAGAGCATATCAATAACGTTAGGACCAACAATAATTCAGAAAACGAACAACCCCAACGCGAGTCTTTAGCACTAAAGCCAAGCATGAAGGGTGTCACAAATTCTCCAAAATTCTCTAGCCGCACTACTAGTGACAATTGACTTGTTAGGATTGTCAGTCTTTCAACAAGTTAGGCTAGTCCCACTTTAATGAAAGAGTTCGACGTTTTAATGGAGGTTAAAGGCTTACGGTGGGGATCAATGTTGAACAAAATATTGCTCGCACGGATTTTTGAATAAATCAACTACACCTACCAGTTAACCACATAACCACCATAGCCCAGAATAAATTAACTACCCGCTAACATGAAATTGGAACAAAGCGTCGACGCAAAGTGCTTTTAAGATTGGTCGAATGAATTATTCTTGTAGCCGTTGTAGCAAAGGGCTACAATAAAAAATTGATTCACACGCGTTGAACCGGCAGCAGGGTATTTAATTTCAATAAAACTTGAGCAACTTGGTTTTTTTACAAGATCAAAGATAGCCTTTCAACCAAATTGATTTAGATTTGTCAGAATAATGCAGGACTTCCTGTAAACATGGCCGACGCAACAAAGCTTTATAACATACGACACACGGTAGAGACAAAATCATACTAAACACAATAAATAAAATTACTAGACAATACAAGCATCAGCTGGAAAACCACTCAAGCCAGAGACAATACCAAAA
>JAQGCM010001404.1:0-15430 GCA_034699705.1 Hymenaphorura dentifera | reverse complement strand
GTCGATTACACGATTACGACAACAATTACGTGATTGCAGTTTGCAGTTGTAATTAAAATTAATCACATTTTGGAAGGTAATCGTCCGAACCGAATTCCGAAGATCCGATTCCGATCCGAATTCCGAAGATCCGATCCGAATTCCGAAGATCTGATCCGAAAAATTCGCAGTCGGTCATTGAGCATCTGCAGCTGAAATCTGCTGAAATCTGTGGTCTTTTCCATCCCAGGCGCTCGATTACAATTTTTTTACTTGGTTCAGATCAGGAATTTTTTTTTCACGAACGAATATCTGACTGACTGAAAATTTTATTTGTTCTCAAATCAATTACAGCATCCAGTCAGTTTTTTTGGATTTTTTTTTAACTTGTGTTTTTTTTCTGGAAAAGTTGTTATTGTTTTTGGCACAGTTTGCTGAGTTGGCAGTGAAAATTAATCAGGCAGGAAGCAGGACATCGCATGATGGGCTCGTCGGAGTGATTCGGATTTTGGAAAGGACCTTGAACAATTTTGATCGCAATTTTTGAAGTGACGTGACAAGACGAGGCAAGAGGCATAGGAATTCCAAGGGTCAAAGGTGAAGTACTGAACACGGTCAGAGGTTAGTTTAGTAGAGCATGCGCAGGAGCTGCATCAGAGTCTTCCTTTGTTGTGTTGATTGTTGCAGAAATTTTGTAAACAAAAAAATATTTGTGGTCTTGTAGGATTTGACATTTTAGCTGCATATTGGACCACAGAATAAGACTTGGTTTGGTTTGACCCTTCGGGTACCGGCGGGGGACGGGCCCTACCCAAGGGTCAAGGGGAAGGGCGAGGTCAAAATGGCCTCGGCCGAGCGAAGCCCCAACCCAACCCCAAGGACTAAAGTAAGAACATTTTAATTTAAATTTTTCAAATCAGTATTGAATTTGAAATTTGATGTGTCAATTTTAATTTTGCACTTGCAGTCAGGCCGTTGACGCCATTGCATTGTTGCCGCAAATTCTGCAAACCGTGCGTGCGTGAGTTGGGTGATGTTGAGGAGCAGCAGCAGAATGAAATTATTTTTGCGTGGGGGGACCACCCCCCAATTTCATCTATTTTTCTGCATTCCAATAATTCTGCTAATTCCATGGATGATGATGATTGGGGTCGGAGTCGGGGTCGGGGCTGCCAATCTTCCGTTCTCAACCTTGGGCAGCGTGTCTTCTTGCAATCGATCTCGGATCCATATCTCAAATTCCAGTTGGGGGGTAATTACGGACGGGCATACAAACTATACGCAGAATTCACACTGCGAGTGGCTCATTGAAGGTCAGTCAGTTTAGTTGAGTTTTGTCTAATGAGGTCATTAGAAATTTGTTGCCAATTTTGTGCGAATTTTGCATAAAAATTTCATTTTCTTTTTTTTTTGTCTTCAGCACCGGGTGGAACGAGCGAATTAATCACGCTCATGATTCACAGTTTGAGAACGGAGTGCTCCTATGACTACTTGTTCATTTTTGACGGCAAATCTTATCGCGACGCCCTCGTCTTAGCATCTCTGAGTGGAGCAACAAAACCGCTGGTTCCGTTCGCGGCGAAATCTGGATTTGTGAGTGACATTTTTTTGGTCTGATTTTTGAGATTTCGACTTAGGCTGAAGGAGAGTAGTTTGCTTTTTGCAGTTTTCAATGATTGTGAAATATTTGACTGCAAAATACCCTGCCTAAGCGCGCATAGGATTTCCCTAAGTTTTTTCTTTGGTTTATCTCCTAAATGGGTTATTTTTTTGCAAAATTTTCCAGAGCATGGGTTTTCTCTTAAGTTTTTTCTTTGGTTTTATCAAATACTTTGTGAGATTTTCAATAAAAAAAAATTAGCCAGAATTTTAATATTCGACACCTAATTTGTGTTGCAGATGCTGCTGCTGATGTACTCGGACACAAACTACGCCCTTGAGGGATTCGTCGGCGAATATTTCATTTCCCCCTGCCCCCTCCGCTGTACAAATTGGACCGCTGACTGTACCGGGGAATCAAAATGCCCGTGTGACTCTGACTCTCCGATTCCCGCCGCAACCGGTGACCCCTCATCCCCTGAAACTTGCAAAGTCCCGACTCCAAACACTACCAGTTTTCGCTCCACTTCATACAAATCTTTGCAACGGATCGGACATTCCGCGATCAAACTGGAGAATCTCATCTTCGTCTACGGAGGCTTTGACCTCAACGTGATTTTGAATGATCTCATCATTATGGACTTGAGTGCTGAGAGTGTGACGACTCTTGCGACTGCGACAGGAAATGAAGTTCGCGACCGCGATCTCGCCGGCGAAAACGACGAATCGAATTGGCCATGGCCGCCAGGGCGCTATGGTCACGCGAGTGCCCAGTTCAAGAATGGATTCTTTGTCCAAGGCGGGAGGACTGGGGGCGCGGGCGGAGGAATCTCTAACGACTTGATGTACTTTGATGCCGGGCAGAAAAGTTGGACTTCGTTTCACACCGAAACTGATACCCGGGTACTTCCGAAGCTCATGTACCACACGATGGTGTTGACAAAGGATCACGTGGTCTACGTGTATGGCGGCGGGACCCCGTCTGGGGCATTTTCATCGACCCTGTACAAGTTTCACGCCGAGAATCCTGAGAAATGGGAAATTGTGCAGAGTTTCTGCTGCGGAAAAGCCAAAGATCGAAGCTTATTGGCCCACACGATGAACTATTGGCCAGACCGAAATGCCCTGCTAATTTTTGGGGGGCTAGTTTCTGATTTGGGACGATTTTCGAAACTGTCCAGTCAACTTTGGATGTTTTTGATTGACAAGCAAGTTTGGCTTCCGCTCGACTACCGCAAAGCACAGACTTCTACAGCGGCCTCTGGCGGCCTCAAAATTATCGAAAGGGCTTTTCATTCGGCGCAGTCGATTGGAAATCACCTCGTGATCATAGGCGGCTACACGCATGCGCACAACCGTGACGAAGTTTGCTACGCCCAACACATTCTGCTCTACAATGTCGACTGCCACGTGCTCGTTCCGGACGATCCTCTGGGCAATTCGATGGAAGGTGAGGGCGTGTTTGGGCACCGCTCGATTTTCTGGAAGGCGGAGAATGAGCAAGAAGTGCTCGTCATTGGCGGCTATCGCGGGTATTTGAACCAAAAAGTGGGTCGAATTCCGCTGAGTCTGAGCGGGGCGTCTGGGTCTGGGTGTGGGACTTATAACAAGAGGTGGCGCTGTAGCGGAGACCCCCTTTGCGGGTGGTGCCCGACGGATGAAAAATGCTACGAGAAGATTAGCGGGTCTAAGAATTGCACGACAAATTTGCAAACTTCGCAGTGTCCAGGAATTTGTTCGACGCTGAAGACGTGTCAGGCTTGCGTTTTGCCTGGAGGTTGCAGTTGGTGCGAGTCGCAGGAGATTTGCCTGAGGGCTGATGAGTCATCGGAGGCCCTGATCCACGTGGGCGGCAGCTCGAGGGGTGGCCTGAATGCGGCGAACAATGGGCTTTGCCCCAAGAAAAGTATCAAGACGAATTTGGCAGCTTGTGCAGCCATGAGTGAGCGACAGGGCATCACTTTGGCAGAGTTTCGACACCCCGTCGACTTGAACCAACCCGACAGCTTAAGATTTTTGAACGCGACCGCGTTCATAATTCCCCGAGAACCCGCCAGGGGCGAAGACGGAGCCACGACGACAATGTTAATCCTCAAAGGAGTGCTCCAGGACGCGACGTCGCCCATGAACAAACTGGAGCTGTGTGCCCTCCAGTCCTACGTCCAGTTGACCATGACCATGCTTCACCCCACGGAAAGTTTGTCCGTTTTTTTGCGATGGTCGGATGCTCAGAGTTGCGTCAATTTGAGCTGGGCTTCCGGACTTCCGGTTTCCCTCATGCCTGGAGCCCGCATAATCTTTGAGCTCATAGCCAACAGCACGACGACCGCAAATTCGGCAGCGGCCATCGTGGCTGGAACCGGAAGTGTGCACGTGCACCAACAAAAACTTCAACCCGAGAAATTTGGACACGTGAGCTTGCGCCAAAACTCTAAAATATTTCGCAAAGAAAATCTGCAGCTGTACTCCTCCCAAGGGGAAGATTGTCGGAAGGCGGAGGGGTGTTTGTTTTGTCTCATGGACGCGTCTTGTGCTTGGCAAGTTCAAGAGGCTCATCCCCAGGGGGGCAACTGTTTGCCACGCGGAGAAACTACAGTTCCGGCCTCAGCTTTGAATGAAACCATTGTCATTAGCCCGGCAGAGTGTTCCCTTTGCCAAGATTTCACGACTTGTTCGGAATGCCTGAAGCGGAAATACTGCGAGTGGTCGGAGGAAGAGGCCGGATGTTCGAGAAAAGGGCGGACCCCACCCGCCTTGTTGCTGAACGTCGAAGACCCGGGCAGCTGTTCTCCAGACTGTCATTTGCGCAAAAATTGCTCGACGTGTCTGGACATCGCTGGAGCCTGTGTTTGGTGTTCTCACACGAAGGAATGCTTTGCGTTCTCGGTCTACACGTCGTTTTATCAGTATGGGCAATGCTATAGTTGGAAAGACAAAGGGAGCCAGTGTCAGGAGTGCGTCAAACAGTCGAATTGTGAGGATTGCATTTTGCATTTGGGCTGTGGGTGGAGCTACAATGAGAGTGGGGGGTCTTGCACGGAGGGGGACTTTAAGGGCCCGCACGTGAATGACGATGAGAATGCGGCCACGGGGCTTGAGCTTCACAGCAACAATGAGACGGGGAGAAACGAGTGGACTTGGACCTATGACACGTGCCCGGATGGTAAGTTTGCTTGGGTAAAAAATCGTGAAACTGTCGGGCCATTTTATTTCAATGCAAAAAAAAATTAAACGGGAAGAAAACCGGCCTTAAATTGAGGCCGGTGTTTTTTTTTTTGCCTTTTAGCGTTACTGGCATTAAAAATTGAAATAACTTGAGGCCGGTTTTTTTGCCGTTTAACGTTACTCGCATTGAAATGGCGTGGCAAAACAGTCTCAGGATCTAGTTTTGAATCCTTACAATTTTTTTGTCCACTTAAGGGTCCAGATTTTCAATTAATTTTTTGCTTTGCAGTGGACGAATGTGCCCTTGGACTGGACGAGTGCCACTCGAACGCGACTTGCATAAATACGCCAGGGGCCTATCTCTGCCTCTGCAGTCAAGGATTTACTGGGGACGGCAAAAGTTCTTGCGACCCAACCTGTTTCGACCCATGTGTCCACGGCTCCTGCTCGGCTGACTTTATCTGTGAGTGTGAGTTGGGGTGGACTGGGGCTGACTGCTCTGTTGACTGCGGGTGCAACAATCACTCGACCTGCTCCCGCGGCCCTGGCCAAGGGTGCGACAAATGCCAAGATTTCACCGAAGGGGACTCCTGTGAAAAGTGTGTGTCCGGGAGCTTTGGAAATGCCACGCTCGTGAGTGTGGGGTGCAGGGAGTGTGAGTGCAACTGGAACGGTGACCCCAAGTTAGGATTTTGTGACTCGAAAGACGGGCGATGTTTTTGTCTCAAGCACACGACTGGAATGCACTGCTCGACGTGTGAGCCGGGCTATTTTGGAAACCCGGAGACGGGTGAAAGTTGCTACCGGGATTGTCATGGAAGAGCAGTGCTGGACTCCGCGTATGGGTATTTTGGAGTGGACACTTCTAGGGGCAATACGAACGCTCAACACTGTCTTTGGATTATTGAGGAAAAACCCGCCGCGGCCAGCGCCAGGGTCAGGAGGGAAATCGCGGCGGCGGGTAGCGGGCCGGGTCCGGGACTTGAAGAAAATGACGTCCGGAAATCGTCGGGCATTCGAATTACCATATCATCGAATTTTCATATCCCTTGTGCTGAAAATGCACTCCGAATTTATAGTGGGCTTCCATCCTTTTCACGCCCGAGTAAAAATGCCCAACTTTTGGCCTCGATTTGTTCCTTTGAGGGGGAGAATTTGGGGCAGAATGAAATTATTGTGGCTATGGACAGCGACCATGCCACGATTGTGCTTCAGTATGCTCAAGGAAGTTTACAGAAATCGCAGTTCAATGCCTCATTTCAAAGGATTTCGTCAAAGCAACAGCAGCAGCGCCCTCTAGTGGCAGTTGCTCCAGACACCAAGCTCCTCCCCCTCAGCATTGAAAAACTGTCAGATGGCCAATCAGTGCTCCCGCGATTCGGTCACACGCTCCAAGCCGATGAGCGCAGCGTTTGGATTTTTGGTGGCTATTCTTTTTCTCATGGATTTTTGAACGACATTCGGCAATTTCGAAAAGACATCAATGAATGGATTCCTCTGACCATCACGGTCGTTCAGAACGAAGATTCTGTCCCGCTGGCTCGCTATTTCCATGCCGGAGTCCTTGGCCCGAATTCGGAGATTTTCATTCACGGCGGCATTGCAAGCAATTTGAGTTTTCTGTCCGACACTTGGAGATTTGACACTCGACTTTCGCGTTGGAAACGTTTGTCAAAAGATCGCAAAGCTCTTCAGCTCGCTGGACACTCTCTCACAATCAGAGGAAGCACTGAAGACCAATGCCAACTCGTGCTCATCGGCGGAATCAACGCGATCAATGGGTTCTCGAGCAAAGTATTTTTCTTCCCCTGTTTGGGGGGTAGTTCTTGGGAAGAGACGAACACGACCGGCTCATCCCCCGTAGGCATTTACGGCCACAGCTCCGTTTACCATCGACTCTCGGACACTTTCTACATTTTTGGCGGCGTCGTCTATGAACGTGACAAGGTTTTGGCTTCCCAGAATTTGTACGCCCTGCACTGGCCGTCCAAACGATGGACACTTTTACCACCGACTCCCGAAAACCAAGTTTTACCGCTGCCATCGCCGCGATTTTTCCACTCAGCCGTCACCACGGACACCTACATGGTCGTGTTGGGTGGGGCCGGCTCTCCGCGCAACCACTCAGTCCTGGCCTACGTGTACCAGTGCAATTTGTGGACTCTGATTGGAAATGGGGCCGAGGGGCGGCGGAGTGGGGGCGGGGCTTCGGTCGTGGCCAACGACGAGTTGTTCGTGATGGGCGGGTGGGACGGGGTGTCGTCGAAGGAGTCACTGGTTCGAATCCACCTTCCAGCAGATATTTGCAGTTTGCATACTCCAGAGGAAAAGTGTCGGGAGACTTTTGGGTGTTCTTTTTGTTCGGCCAACTCAAATTTTTCGGTTCAGTGCTATAATTCGTCAGTCGAAATGCCCAAGGAATGTTCGGGGGCGTCGAATTTTGTGTTTTGGAAAGGAACGAGGTGTTCTCATCAGTGGATGGAGGGAAGGAATTGTAGTCACTACTCGACTTGCTCGGACTGTTTGGCCTCTTGGCCAGCTCATCCGAATTTGAAACAGGTAAGAATTTTGCAAATTTTGATTTTGGTCCTCCTTTTTGCGAACTTTGACCATTTTTGTTTCGCAAATCGCAGGCTTGCCAGTGGTGCACAAATTCGCAAGTTGGGCGCTGTGTCCCAACTTCCAAAAAATGTCAGAGTGACTCGGCCACTAACCTGAAGCAGAGAGAAACGATTGACTCGTCCCATTGTCCGGAACGACTTTGCTCAGCCTCGGAGTGTGAGGAATGCACGGCTTCTGGGAAATGCATTTGGACTCGTCAAATTTTAAAATCGAGTGAGTTTTTGTTTGCAAATTTTTGGCTGAAAAATTGCAATTCTAGAAATTTTTAAAAATTCGACAATTCAATTTTTTCTCTCGTTTTTTTTAAGGTGGAACGATTCTGAGCTTCCAACTCCACTCCGAACCGCTCTACGATTGGAATTGTGTGCGGAAATCAATTTTGGACACTTCGCCGTCTTTCACTGTGAGCTCATCCCCGCCGGAAAAATGCCCGGCTCCTTGCGTAGACTACCAAAGTTGTGAAGAGTGTCTCAAGTCACCCGGGTCGGACGGCGGGTTTCAGGAGTGTCACTGGAGCCTGTTGTTGAATCGCTGTGTGTCTCCAGCTCATAAGAATTTGGTTTGTTTTGGCGGAGTTTGTGGGGCTGTGTTGAGGGGGGACCCGGGCGTTTGTCCAGCTCCTTGCTCGAACCACACGTCTTGCTCTTCTTGCTTGGAATTTCCAAATTGCGGGTAAGTTTTGACCTTTGACCTGACCTCTGCTTGCTGGTTTTCTATCGTTGCAATTTTGAGCTTTAATTGTTGACCCTGACCTGACCTGATCAGATGGTGTGCCACGGAAGGAAAAAACGGAGAAGGGCGCTGCTTGTCCGGAGACTATTTTTCTTCAGCAGTCTCTGCCGAAGTTTCACTGATTCCTCCTGCTGCTGCTGCCACCGCCGCGATCACTGCGACAACTCCCCCTCAGGGGGAACCCCCCGCCAACTGTCCAGCGTCAAATTGGAACTACCTGACTTGCCCTTCGGAAAATGAATGCATCAATGGGCATCACAATTGCAACGTGGCCTCCGAAAATTGCATCGACTTGGAATTCGGGTTCAAATGCGTTTGTCGTGAAGGCTATGAAAAATCAAAGGACACTTGCGTCCCAGTCTGCCATGAAGGCTGTGCTCACGGCACTTGCATAACGCCGGACAAATGCTCATGTCATTTTGGCTTTGTTGGGAAAAATTGTAGTTCGCAGTGCAATTGCAACGGGCACTCACACTGTGCGTCAGAGACAGAGTTGGACACTTGTTTGGACTGCAAGAACAACACAATGGTAATGTCAAAAAATATTCAATTGTTGGGCTAGAAATTTGAATTGATGGGATTTTTTTGTGTTTAGGGAACGCAATGCTCTCGGTGCAAGCATTTTTTCGTCGGAGACCCAAAGAACGGTGGGACTTGCATTCCGTGCGCCGAATATTGCAATGGTCATTCGGAAGTTTGTCTTCCTTGGGAAGCCTACAATGGAAGTTCGGACGCGACGACGACGCTGGAAACGCAGCTCAAGGCCACGGCATTGTTGAGTGACCCTCTGTTGACTGACCCAGCGTTGAGTGGCGGAGCTTATAGTGGGCCAGGGCCTTTGAGCCGAGCTTTTTGTGTGTCCTGCAAGCATGAGACGAGTGGAGAGAAATGTGACGAGTGTATTCCCGGTGAGTTTCAGTTTTGTCGGCTGGATTTTTTAGGTGTGGCGGGATTGGTGGTTTTTGACATTTTTTGTCTTTTTTTGCGTGCAAATTTTAGGGTATTTTCGTGGAACGGAGGACAAAAGGCATCCTTGCCGGAAATGTGAGTGTCACGGGCATGGTGACAAATGTGACCCAGTCACTGGGCTAGACTGCAATTGTAGCAACAATACAGAGAGTGATCACTGTACGCAAGGAAGCAAACTGGTAAGGTTCAGACCGGAACCGGAAGTGGAACCTGAAGTGGAACCGGAAGTGGAAGTGACTGCAAAAAAAATTGCAACCATTTTTCTTTTTTTAATTGTTGTCAGGGCTCACACGGACAGTACAGCGGGCATTGTTGGAAACTCCAGTGTGCAAAGTGCCGGGAATACTATTTGGGCGTCCCTACGAACGGTCATCATTGTTATCGACAAATGCAAGTGGACACTGACTACTGCTTCGATCCCAAATCTCAAGGTTAGTTGGCTGGCTGGCTGGCGCAAAATTTGCAACAATTTAAAGTTGTGTACTTGTGTGAATTGTGCAATGAAATTCATTGTTGTTGTTTTTTGCGAATTTTAGAGTCCTGCATTTCAAAACCAAAGCCATTGTTGTCTGGGCGGACCATGTTCTTTGCCGTTCAACCAAAATTTATGAACGTAAATATTCGGATTAATTTGGACGTGACTCATGGGTCAGTCCATGCTTATTTTAGTCCAAAAGAAGACACTTTTGTCATACGCCAAGACTCAAATAGTTGGATGCAAGTGGTAAGTCCAGTGCTAAAAATTTGCAACAATGCTCTCATTGTTGATCTCATTGTTGTTGTTTTTTGCCTGGCTTTCTAGGTCGAGTTTGACACAAAGTACAACATTGGTGGAAGTTCAGAGTCAAAGTTGGCCGACGACTCAACCGATTGGAACTTGACTGAAAGTTCTTCAATAATTTCAAAGTCAGTTTTGAATGACTATTTTGAATTCAAAGAGCTTGAGGCAGCTGGATTTGCAACTCACGTCAAAGTTGAAGAGCCGCGCTCAGTACTTTTGGTCAGAAACTTAAGGAATCGTCTCGTCATCACACTTCCTCACGTAAGAAGTTAATTGTTGAAGGCGGCGAAGGATTTTGCATTGTTGGAATTTTTGCAAATTCTGTTGCTAATTGTTGCGATTCTAATTGTTGTGATTTTAATTGTTGCATTGCAGGAGGACCATGACCTGAGACTCACGAGATTCTACATTGTTCTTGAGGGAATCGGAGACGTGTCCTTCGGCTCCATTTTCTTTCGTCAAGACCAACTTCACATTGATCTCTTTGTATTTTTTTCGGTATTTTTCTCAGCATTCTTTTTATTTTTGGCGGCCTGCGGCATCGCTTGGAAATTTAAACAAAACGTGAGACAATTTTTTTGTAGCGGAATTCTTGGAAAAATTGCCAATTCTAATTTTGACACTTTTTTTGCGATTTTGAAACAGTTGGAAACGCGACGAGCTCGCCATCGTCACGCTGAGCAAATGTTGTCCATGGCCAAACGACCGTTTGCAGTTTGGACACTCATTTTGGAGCCGGACTCTTCCAGCCCACTCTACAGGGTCTATAATCAGTGCAGGAAAAGTTGTCGAAAGGTGAGTCAGAGTCATCAATTGAATTTCGAAATTTGAGGTTTTCGATTGTTGAAAATTTTGGATTGAATTGTTGTCCATCCAATCCAGGGCTGCATTTGTTTGAGACCTGTGGCCGTTGAGCCGACGCGTGAGGCTGGGAGTGCAGTCAGCACAATGTTTATTTCACTGCCGGGCGGGACTGCGGCTCCAGTCCGACTGGCCCTGGCCTCAGGGCTTTCCCACATTCCAACGCATCATTCACATACTCGGCGAAGAAGACTTTGACGTGACCCATGGCCTCGACCTCGACCTTGAAAATCAAACCGTGACTCCCCTGACCCCCAAAAATTGAAAAACGTAGCCCTTGACAGCGAGCCCGTAGGCCAACAATGCAAGTAGTGACCCTTGAGCCAGAAAAATCCTGCCGTGACATTAACCTAGACGAGGCCGCCGTGGCAGAGTGACCAGGTCAAAGTTAGCTAGTCAATTCAAAGACGAGGATAAAATATGAATGAAAGTTTATTCCAGTCCAAAGTACAAGTAAAATGTAAATGTAAATTCAACGAGTTGACCCGGCCCGGACCCGTGGCGTGGCGGCCGTGACCTTTGTCCTGACCTTGCCCTCTCTTAGGCTACAAAAAGCCGCAAATTATGCAAAGCAAAAATCTCATTTTATGTATTAAGTTAGAGCTATAGAGCTAGCGAGTTATGCAAAGTCGTCCTAAAATGTAATGGTCACATTGTTTTAATTTTTAATTAATTTTTAATTATTGCTCCAAAGTATTGTTCTCAGGCTAGTACTATTCTTTATTACATTGTTGTAGGAAGTGGCGAGTGGTAGCTAAACTCCGGTGCAGCTGCAGTTGGAGTCAGAGTGTGACCTCTGACCAGCTGTGACTGTGACCCTTCAGCTAAGCTATGAGCAATCGGCACATGCATTACATGCAGCTAGAGCTAGCCAGCAAGCAGCCCTGCTCACTAAATACCCTACGCATAATTGTTGAGTGAGAAATATTCCAAAATGTAAAGTATATTATGTTAGTTAAAAAAACACGCAAAATCCAATGAAAGTGAAAGGAATAAAAAAAAAGTGAAATCATCGCGTCGCGAGTGCCAAGTTTTTCGGGTTTTCTTTGCATTCGCATTCCTTGCAATCGCAATCGTGAAAGTGGAGCAGTGCAGTGAATGCACTGCACAATGAATTACGGATTACGTGTTACGTGTAACACGGCAAGGTGTAGTTACGGATTACTTTTTATTGTAATCCCGGATTACACGACAAAACACAACAACGCTGGAAAAATCTCAAAATGCAAAAATTGGGGGAGCTGAGATTTTCCATGCTGGCCATTAGTTGCTATGTGGAAATTTTAGGCTATGGGATTGGGTGGGCCCTAGAGCAGCGCTAAATTTTAATCATGTCAATAATAGCCAAGGAAGTGGATAAAAATAAAAATTTAGAGCCTCAGCTGGTTTGACTGCTTTTTTGGCTTTTGTGGCTTTGTGAGTTGAGCTACGCAATAAAATTGTAGTAAAAAAGTGGGACTGTACTGTGGTCGGTGGTGGTGTGACTTGACTTGTTTACACTTTTTTATCAATTTTCCTCCGCATTCAGCACATCAGCACTGTTCTGCACCGTAAGTAAGTAATCTGCTCTGCTCTGCTCCCCAATTAAATCTAATTCTATTCATTTTTCATTCATGAGTTTGTTTTTGAGGAAAAACACACAAACACAAGATAAATTCATTCAATAAAAATTCAACTGACTTGCTTTCCACTGTCCACAGCCAATCCAGTCAGTGAGTAATTTGTCTGACACTGCTGACACTGCACTGCACAGCTGATCTGAGCGACCTTTGGGCAGCTGAGCTGACCCGATTGACCTTTCTTTGACTAGCTGGCAACTGGAAAAGCACGAGGAAGTAGGTCAGGTCGCTGGCAAGTAGGTATGTATACTATACATGTGCAAAGTGCAATCTATTAAAACTAACACAAGATAATCACCTCAAAATGGTTGGACGACTCTTAGAGGTCGGAGTAAAGAAAGCTTGGCAAGGCAAAAGGCCAAGCCATTGCATTACATTCGTTTAATTTTGATTGATTCAATTCACTAATTGCGTGAATTGGCTTAATTTTTAATTTGCTCTACTGATCTATCTGTCTGCTTGCAGGCAGGTCAGAACTTAAGACAAAGGACAAGAATTTGGAATTTGAACGAGAAAAACAAAAGGAAAGAAAACAGGTGTCAACAGGTCTGGACCTAGAATGAGCAGTGCCACCAGCAGTGACCGTCATCACCAAAATCCATACTTTGGCCAAGAGGATTTGGTAAGTTTTGCTGTAATGTACAAGATTCGCTTAAAATTTGGCACATTTTGATAAAGCTAGGAGGATAAGAAGGACTGTAGGATGATAATTTGAAACCAGCTAAACTAAAATTGGTCAGGATGGAAAAATTGTCGAATGCCAATTCACAACAGTCACTTTTTCTATTGAATTTGAATTCGATCCAATTTGAAAACGCACTTTGTGATTTTTTTTGGCTTTTTGCCTAATCTTGCTTTGAATCGAAAATCGAAATTGCAAAATTGGTTCGTAGTAGAGTTAGAGCAAGATTTGGGTTGGGATTTTGCAATATTTGCACTGGTACTGGTAGTCAAGCTTGGGTCGATCACTACTTACAAATTACAAATTAGTTAGAAATTTGCAGAACTTAATTGAGATTGATTAGAGTTTAGAATGAATCTTATATTATTGAAATTTTGATTGACTTAGTAAGGTGAAGGTGGTGGTCCTTCTGAAGTTTTTCATTAGCACTTTTTGGCCTTGTCAAAAATTATAACCGAGACTATTTCTTTCAGCCGTGACAAACTGTGTAGGTTTTTAGAGGATGATCTTGAGGTGATACGAAATTGCGCACTCTGACTGAGAATTTGACCAATTCTTCCTGTTCGTCTTCGCCCGTCGTTCGTCACCGAATCTCCGTCAATTTTGAGTTCGCAATCTTGACAACTTGACAAGATTTTATTGTCCACCGCTCCACGGCCACTATGTCGACCACGAGTTTCTTCTACCCAACGCCCTGGTCCCTCAAGTACATTGCCCCCAAAATGTGGGTCTATCGCCAAAACCGCGACGTGCTCAAAATCAACCATGAAATTACCCCTGAGTCCGCCGCCCACTTACTCCATGAAAACGACTATTTGTCCACCTCTCGCCTCATCTTCGTCGTTCACGGCTTCCGCAACTCGATCGACACTCCTTGGCTCGGCCAAGTCAAAGATGCTCTGCTGCAAGATTCGGACCAGACCGTGATTCTCGTCGGGTGGGGCAACGGCTCGAATCTCGTCGCCTTTGAGTACCTCCAGGCAGGAGCAAATATCCAAACCGTAGGAGACTGGCTGGCCCCCCACGCCGCTCAAATCTCTACCCTGAGCCCAAGTCTCATCATTTGGGGCGTGGGCCACAGTTTAGGGGCTCATTTGCTGGGCATCGCGGGACGCAAAAGTTTGGTTTTCGAGCGAATCACTGGGTTGGACCCC
Organism: Hymenaphorura dentifera; assembly: GCA_034699705.1. NCBI lineage: Eukaryota > Metazoa > Arthropoda > Collembola > Poduromorpha > Onychiuridae > Hymenaphorura > Hymenaphorura dentifera. The sequence continues at coordinate 1,267 of JAQGCM010001404.1, read as the reverse complement.
GCAGGCCCAGCTTTCGAGCACGGCGAGTTCATGAAATATCGGCTGGGAAAGTACGACGCCAAGAAAATTGTAGACGTCATTCACACGGACGGCTATGACACGCTGCTGGACCCGAGCGACTGGTTTTCTCCCGTGAACCACTACGGGACGCTGATTCCGCTCGGGACGATTGATTTTTACCCGAATTTCGGCTATCGACAGCCAGGCTCGGGAACGTTTTCGATAGCCGGGAGTCATACTCGAGCGATTGACCTTTACATTTGGAGTGTGGCCAATCCGAAGAAGTTTGTGACGAATACGGTGCTGGACGGGGTTCCCGCGTATGAGGCTCCTGTGAAGGCCTTGAAGCAAGTGGACGAGGAAGCGGAAATGGGATATCATCATGCGCATGCGGCGAGTGGGGTCATGGAGGGTCCTTGGTTTTATGTAGAGACGAATAAGACGGAGCCTTGGGTCGGGCCTCCCCCGCTGATCCCGGTCAATTCTTGCACGACTTTTTGATGACGGCATTTTTGGCTGAGTTAGCAGAAGAATAAACAGGAAAACCCGGATTTTATTTGTTTACTATTTTGGCAAGAGTTTGGCAAGAGTGACTTATCATGACTTAACTTTTGTGAGAAGTGAGATTTACGTGGATTTGAAATGCATTTAAAGAGAAAAAAAATCTGTTAAATTTAGCTATTTGGCGCAAAAATTTGTAGAAATTATATAAATTAGGTAATGATAGATAATCGCATTTAGAAATGTAAATCTCGCTCCGATTTCGCCTTGTGTTTGTGCCTTAAACTTTAAAAATCCTTAAGCGATTTTGGCCGACCCAACTGCAAGTGGATTGTCCACCAATCACCAATCCTCTATTAAATTTGAGTGTGAATTTTGCAAATTTGAGCCAAATACCAAATGAATTGAAAGAAATCTGAAAATGTAATTTACCTGCGTATGTCAGGTATAAAAAATATATTCAGAATTTAATTATCCAAGAGTGAGAGTGCAGTGCAAAGTGCAATATTTTGAGAGATTGTTATTTTTAATTAAATATTGCAAATTAGGCAAATTGACGGCCTAAACTAATTAGCAAAGTTGCAAAGGACTACTACTAATTTGTGATTTGTGATTGACCCAAAGCTGACTGTTTGCTTCAGTGCTGAGCCTGAGAGTGTGGACTTTGACCTTAGAATTTCGAATTGGACCAATTTGTGCATTGTGATTGTGAATTCTCAAAGGATTGGTTTGGTTTGTTTTAGAGTATTTTATAATTTTTTTGCGT
>JAQGCM010001403.1:0-15433 GCA_034699705.1 Hymenaphorura dentifera | reverse complement strand
GGCAAAAAGGAGTGCGGAGTGCTGGCAGCCTTCCGGAAGGCTATGCTTTAACATTAGGTGAGTGCGGAGTGCGAGTGTGGAGTGCGAAGGCGAGTGCGAAGGCAGGACTTTTTTTGGAGTGCGGAGTGCTGTAGCACTCCGGAGTGCGGAGTGCGAAGGCTGATCTTTTGTTCATCTATGAGTCGTTGTGTTGCTGCTGCGATGCGACGGCCTGCAAACTTGCAATATTCCTGTCCACAAGTAGTTTTTGTTGGTTTGGTTTTTGGCTGACATGTGAATTTTTGCATGAGCAAAAAAAACTACACATATAAAAGTTTGGATGACATATCTGATGTGTGGCAATCTTGGGAAAGGAGTTGAGTTGAGTTGCGTGGCGTGGCACGGAAAATGTGGAAATTCTTTGCCAGCCAGGTTGTTGAGTGAAGGGTTTGAGTTTGGAGAGAATGTAAATGCCAAATGAAATGGTTGACTAAGAAGGTCGATATTACTAAGGGCGCTTTGACTTTGCGTTTCATGTTGTGCAGAGATGCAGCAATAGTACTCACCAGCACATCAGCAGCAGCAACTGGCAAGAATAAGAACATACCGGTGGATTGTTGAAATAAATTGTTGAATGGATATGGATAGAGTTGCTGGTTGGGTTCTTGTCTTTTTTCCACTCCTTTCGTGATCTGAGAGTTTCGATTTTGAGAAGAAATACATGCTTGCATGCATGCCTACAGAATATTTTATTTCTCATGAAGAGTTGATTAGGAGAGTGCGAGAAGGTCGCATCGGGATCGTAGATCGCATCCTTGATGCGAAGCGCAGCTCAACTCCTCAAGTGTCCAAGCTTTCCATCCACCACCATCATTCTGTGGCTAAAGAGCTAAACTTTTGCTGCTAATATTTTATTTCATTTGATATGAACAAGTAAAAACTGTGAGGATTGAATTGAACATGCACAACTTATTCTACAATTTTTTCTTGCGTTAAAGGCAGTCGTTGTAGTGGTAGGTAGTCTGTGAATCTACTGTCTGTGTCTGTCGTGTACATACGTAATTTTGCAGAGACGAGGAGCCGTGTGTTTTGTTCAGTCCACTGCTGATGAGCACATCGTTCGTATACAATGTCTCCCAAATGCACAGAACGAACCGGACCCGCCCAGTCAAATTATAGGGCGAAAAGCCAACTCGGGAAAAGTTTCCATGGAAATTCTATCAGACGATACACCCACACATCTGCTCTGCCCTCTTCGACATTCGTACACCCTCAGACTCACAATGCACAATGTAGACTAGACCTCGAATGAGATCCACAATTTTCAGCTTACCAACTTCATCTCTTTCAATTTCTCGTCATCACATTAAATTTTTTTACAGAAAAAGGGAATAGTCCAATGCACTAGATTAGATGGTGACGACTGATGACGAGAACCGTGATGTCTATTTCAAACACTCAAACCTATATTCAAATATGCAAAAATTTAATTACGAGGGAGGTAATTGTAACGGCGTCGGCCCTCCAAATCGTCGTAATCGCCAATGTCGATAACCCTTCGTGTGCGTGTCTGCACAAGAAAAGACACTTGGCGCCACATTCCAAATAAATCGGACTTATTCTAATTAGTGGTGCTTGCAAAAGAGCTATTCAGACTTTTTAGAGCTTAGTTAAATCGTTCAAGTCCTGAATTTGGATTCCCTTGTTCACTTTACTTTTTTGAAAAGCATCAATAAGATGTGATACTATTCTCAAAGCCGTACAAGATCTTTTTAGAACCCAATTTGACTATCAACTCTGTAGTTTACATGCAAAATGATTAATTCGCTAAAAAAATATTTGATTTTTGGAAATTGAGCAATCGAGTTGAAGTGAATAACTACGCATTTTGTAAAATTTTGTTTTTCATACGTCGATTACATCTACTTCCTGAATCTAAAGCACGCAAGAACGAATTTAGTACCTGCTGAACGCATTGCATGTTGCGTTAAACCTCGAATGAGAAAATTCGAGAATATTGTAAAAACGAATTCATTTTCTTGTTTTGTCAGGTCTACGAGGATGATATTAATATTGCCAGCATTGCGGTAAAACCCCATTCTAGCAAAGATGCTCAATTTCCTAAACTTAATGTAATGAATCGAGATTGGGGAAGATAATCTAGTCTCCCGCAAATACAATCCGATGATCATTGTGTAATCCATCCGTGAAATTCTTGAAATTAGTTCAACCAAGCAAAATGTCCAAGTAGTAGTAGAAGTTTAATAGCTTAAGATGAGCATTAGCATCGACAGAAGAGCATCTGCAATCTTCTGCACTTATGATTTACACTTTAACGTTTTATCCAGATTTTGATCGAAACCACTTGTAGTAGCGGAAAGTTTGAGGCGGAAACAATGCAACTTTATCTAGCGTAGAAACAAAATGAATTTTTTAAGCGTAGTTGCAGAACGTAAATGAATTCCTCGTACCAGAGTTTAGCTGAAATGACTTGGTGAAACAAATACGATGTATGAAAAGTGAATGCTAAAATAAAGTTCGCAAGCACCCTGAAGACAATATGTAGATTACTCTTTGGGCTTGATGATGTCGTGAATGAAGTGAAATGGAAAGGGAGGAATTACTTTTTTGTTTGAAAGTGACAAAAATATTGAATTTGATAGAAAGAAGTCCGTTCGGTCTGAGTTTTTGGAGATGAGCTGTCTGCCATGACTTGTCATGAAGGTAGGATTGGTCACGATAGGATTCATTCAGATCTCATATCCGCCGAGTGACGTGAATCGTTTGTCTCTCGTTTGCATGATCGGCATTCCCTATCTCTTGCTTAGTTAAAGTTAGCTGGTTGGTAGTGTGGGTTACTCCATAAAAACCTTATCAACATGCAAACGAAGAATGAAATGGGAAGTTGAGAAAAAATCCAGTCATGTCATGTCATACAAGGTTAACTCCCATGTGTCAATCATCCTCATTTCTCTACTTGTTTCATCAGTATTTCTTATAAAAAGGTTCACCCTATTCTCAACAAAACTTTACTCAAACCAAAGGAACCAGAGCAAATTTCATATTATGACTTCAAACAATAATAATATTAAGAACCTCGGTTCTCTACTCGCATGTTTTCCTTGCCTTCCAATTTTCTCCATCGCAGTCCGAGAATAGAAAAACAAAAATATTCTCAAACCACAGTAACACAATCAGTAGCAGAATTTTGCTAACTCATGAATATGAAAATATGATTATTGCAATTGTCGTGATTTCTCAAGGCATTCACTTTCACAGTTAAAACAAACTATGGCAAAATTTTTGTGAAACAGCTTAAAAGTTCGTGAACTGGTGAAATTTTTGAAATTGAAATCAATCACTGGCATAATTATTGAATAATAGTGCTATTACACAAAATAGTCCGTTTCAATAAATCCACGCCGGCTTTTAAACTGTCAATCTATCTAATCCAACTTTTCGGAATTGTTTAAAAAATTGTGCCGTTGTAAAATTACGATACACATTACTGAGAAAATCTATTAGCAAACAATTTCAGAGTACAGGGAAAGGAATTTCTCGAATTACTGAAAACGCTATTCGATGTTAATTTACTTGGTATTTTTTCTAGGTTTCTCAAACAATACGCAAGCTTTACATATTAAGTAGCAGCTGCAGTAATTCAATTGTCTAGTGGCTACAGATTGCTTCTTGAACCTGTCACGACAAAAGGACAACAATGGCGTTTTCCAAGATGACGATGCGGATTGGCCGCAACAAGGCGTACGTTAGTTATCTCGCCCAAACACAGAACCGGATTCAAACAAGGCCTAAATCGGAAAGCCTTCAGCTCTTGCTCAAAAGACTCAATTCGAAAGACGAAGTATTTGTCAAATGAAACAATCGAATATTGTTGCAGGAGGTTCACGTTCACGCTCTTCTAAAGCCGAGGGCATGATGTCGTCGCGTCCATTTCTATTCTATTGTATTTTGGATGCAACGCAATGTCTTACTTAGCATAAGACTAAAGACATGGTGAAATGTGGTTGACAAAATACACAATGATCGGACTTCATTCTCCTTTAATACTGTCAATATAGCAAATTAAAACACTTGAGTAGGGAGTAGAGAGAACAAAAATCCGAATATTTGCAGGAACTAAAAAGGGCTACCCCTCTGATACCATATGTTTGTATGCTATTGATAATCAATAATATTTAGCATTCACATCATAGCATATCAACATAACTATACTTACACACAGAAAGTTACACAGAATTGTGGAATGCGTTTGCACAACCTTCTTTAACACATATATGGAATGTAGTCAATTTAATTTTCTACGTGAGAAGTGAGTGATCTTGATGATACCAGTGATATTGATATGCAGGTTGATGGCTCACCGGAAGGCCAGGGTGCGGGAGGCCAGGGTGATGGGAACCCCCGGTCCCATGTGGCGGCCCTTTGACTTCCCAAGGTGATACAGGGGATGAACAACTAGCCTGAAATAATCATACCATTCATAATTAACAACTCAGCTCTCACCTCAGCTCACTCTTTTTCACTTAAATTTATCTTTTGCAAGGGTTCGACTGGCAAGAACTCGACCAATTCACCAGTTATGATAATAACAATCATTTTCTTGGCACCGTTCTGCGCGCTAACATGTCGATAGCTTTGGCAAAATAAGACTACCAGACCAGTCCAGTTCGGAGGAACACTTTGAATTGAAAGGCTATGAACTTTTAATTCCAATGCTCTTTCAAATTCTTAGGCAATTTCCAGAGTTTCGCCCAAAATGATATTAAACTGCATAGGTCCGCAACTACTAGCTGGGAATGCTACCCGAAAGTTGGGAATTTCGGGGTCCCAAGGATTAGAACCCTGTGCCTGTCTGGTTGGAGAACTAGCATTGAGAGCTTAGGCCACTATACCAGGCATAGAATATAATATATCCTCTTGCGCATTGCTATCCATTTAATATTCCATAGAAATCTTAATTACGCCAATCAATAATTACTTTGACAAATCCATAAGTTGTACCTACTTAAAATGCTAAGACTATCTGCCACAGAAAGTGGTTTACTGCTACTGAAACTAAATTATGTGGAATTGAGCAAATGAAATTATGGTTACGTACCTGAGAAGGGTTACTGGGGTGGGGAGGGGGACTTAGGTCACCGGGTTGAGATGGAAAGGAATCAGGTGGCTGCGGGCTCATAGTTTCATTTGAATTTTCTTGTTGCTGGGTGGGCGGTTGGTTGGACCCTGTTGAGGTTTGTGCTTGGGCCGCTTTCATCAATTTCTTGTACTTGCTCCGCCGGTTTTGGAACCATATCTTTACCTGCAACACATAATAATATTCAACACTTTACTTTTTTGATACAATCGCAATTTAATGGTCACTCCAAAAGGACCCAGTCTGAAACAGCTAGAACACGTAGAGAGCTTAGCTTTGGCAAAGGACATAAAAATGTGTCATTGCATTAGATTGCGTGCGGCCTTCTCCTATTCACCATAACCATAATATAGTTTTTGCACAATGTGATTACTACCTTGATGGTTAAACCCATTGATAAAGTCGCACCGTAAACTTTTTCAACCGTGAACCACCCGCCCTAATTCTTTATTACTGTTTACCTTTTCACTATTTTTAACTCAACAATTTCCTTTGAAAACAAAAGCATAGCAGCCACAGCGAGCCACCAAAAGTAAAAAAAGCAGATTACCAGTTGTACAGCATTGATCAAAATCAAAACCTTCGTTTGACCATCCGCTCACGACACGAAACACGATCACAATTCGAGGGACTATCAGAATTTGGCAAATATATATACATGAATAGGAAATTGCACTTTTGACCGCTCTAAACTTCTCATAATGCATATAATTCACAACAATTCCTCTGCCGTTTTTTGTTGTCGTCAATCTGTACGGTAAAGTATGGAAAAGTGACATTTGTCAGTGGGTCCATCATTCATGTTAAATGTTCGAGACACATTAATTTTACAATTTGACAGAATATTTGTATTCTATACTAAGGTATAGATAGCATATTGAACTAAAGGTTTACATGACAAGAAAGACAGTTCTAATTTGAACGTGAATAGGTAGAATCACGTCTTAAGAGCAGAAAATACCAGAGGACTACTACGGATGGGTTTTGTTACTTTAATCATTTTTATAAAAATTCGATGATTGGAGTTGAATAAAAACCTTAAAGCAACCAATTTTATTCCGACCTCGCCTACTTAACTTTAATACAATTAGATTCCACTTGTGAATATCGAGTGGAGAGTAGCACATCAAATGACATTTAATAAATTCTAAGGACATTTCCTGGAACGCTAAGCTTCAAACAATTGCATACTAATGGGATTGGTGCTTTACTTTAAAACGTGCGACCCTTGTAGTCCGTAAAGATATCCCTACTTGACTTCGCGATCGGGTCGGGAGTCGGGACCCCTTGAAGCTAGATTGAAGGAGGAGTGCTTGGAAAAGTGCATATACTATTATTGGACTACGTGCGGACAACTGAAGTGGAAAGGTGACTACAATAAAGTTTCCCATTCTCTGTGGGGGGTGAAATACCCTGATTATGCTTCACAACTCTTAAAGATTGGGCCTTGCAGAAAGCGGTAGGTCATAACTACCATCATAAACTGGATTGTTTACAACCTAATAATTGTAATACTTCTATTCTATCACTCGAGTTTTTAAAAAAAAATAAGCAATGATATGCAGTGTACATAAACATAAGTATATTATAGGGGGTGAGTAAAAAACAAGTAAAAATAGTTTTGAATTATTTTATAAACGAGTATATCAAAAATGTAAAATAGCTTCAAGTTCAAGACAGATGTTGTCACAGAATTTTTGGCGTAATTTTGTACTGCGTGAGTACTACATTTATTCTTAAAGTTTTAGTCATAAAAATCATCAAATATGTTTCCTGACAAAAATAAATTATTGAATTTTTCTGCAAAAAGAAAACAAAAATACTTGCCTCTCCCTGTATACCCCCCCCCCCCAATCGAATTAAAAATATTCCTTTAGTTCTGCACAACGATGTTGTAATCTTGCACTGCGACAATGAACTTTACTGTAAAACACGCTTCGAATTGTCCAAAAATCGATAGAGATATTTGGTAGAAATGCCAGATTTCCTGAAATACTTCGACTTTACTTATTTCTTAGTCATTTCAGGTGGAAATTAATAATTTAAGTCCTTATAAACAAATAAATAATTTCAGATCAAAGGTATTGTGATATTGTGATATTTTGCAGAGGGAAATGAGACTAATTTCTTGACTGCTGTTTAACGTTTTGACCTTGCAAGTCCGACCAAAAAGTCGCGGTCTGCCGAGCTCAACCATACGTTTTTCCCATTGTGCATTCATATCGTGTTCTGTTCGCTCTTGGGTACCCACAGCTCGTTGAAATGTTCAAAGTAAATATTTGCTATTCTAACAGGTATCATTTACAATTTACTTTTTCAAGATAGTCAAATTGGTGTATTATGATAAAAGGCCTGTCGGCCTGTGGCGCAACATTTGGGACGACAAAAGCCGAAAACAAACTGTTAGGTAAATGAGGTGAAAATATCCATCTAAAACACCGAAAAAAAGCTTTGAAAGGTGGTACTATTTGTTAAATTGTGTAAAGGCGGATGACCAGAGGAAAGCAAAGGTAACGAGGCGCAGAAGGTGCGGCACCATAAATAAAATCTTAGTGACGTCGGGTTTGACCTTTAGGGAAGGCGCAGGAAGGTACGCTCTGCTAACTAAGCGAGACTCCTGATGACCAAACTAAGGCGTCCCGAGCAGCAAATTGTTTCTCTGAGTTCGCAACAGCGGAAAGATGAGGATGCACCGACCCAGACATTGCTTGCAAGGCCTAACTTCACTCCAACTTCAAATTCATTTCCTCCATCCAGCCAAAAACTAGCCATTCAATTCAATCTCTATTCAATTCCATCAACGATGAAATATTCCACCGAAATAACACTCCCCATTCGTATTTCGTAGTAAATAAGTCTGACTGGAACTCCTCAGACACGCGCCGAGTAATTCACCATTGCAAAATCAAGTAAAAACGTATGGAAGTCCCTTGAGTGCATTCGAGTGCAATGAAGAGAAAAAGTACAAGAACAGATGCACCTTCATGCAAGCAATCTTCATTTATCACCAACTTAACAAGCTTGACGCTTGACTACTGTTTGCTTCAGATGTTCTCTGCCTCACGTGCACATAAAAAGGTGTTCCAGTCGTACATCAACGGCGAACAGCTTCACATTTCCCAAAAGTACATAAAAACTGAAGCACCACAAGCACAATCTCTACTATCAACCTGTTCGATTAGAGCAACTTAATAGAAATGCTTCTTATTTTAGAAAATAATTAAAGATCACACTAACTGCTCCAAAATTAATACTAGCAATAATGCGAGAAGTGTTGACAATAATTCAACTTTGCATGTCTAACCTTGTTTCAATTCAAATTAGTGCAATCGCAGTCGAGAGTGTGAACGGATGGCATGAGCATGAGATAAGGAAACAGTTAAGTGTAACTGCAATTAAATTCTCATGACCAGCAGCCAGCAAGCAGCCAGTAGTTGTGGCACTCTGTGTCCCCCGGCGGCTATAAATTATTTTGTAGGTTGTAGGTTTATAATTGCAAGCCTTTGTTTAATTAAACCCAACGATTAAGTTACTAATAGGACATTCAAAGTAATTGATACAGGGAAAGAGTGCAAATAACAATGAAAACTTGAGTGAGGAAAAAAGAATGCATATGAAAGAGGCCTACACGTGAAACATTTTTAATGGCGATGTATACAAGTGATTGCATGGGTAAACACAATGGAGAAATGAAGAGGGAAAAGGCAATTTGTGCACTGACCATCCGTTTAGTAACAACGAGTATTTTCATTATCACTTAATCAGGGATTCTTTCTCTCATTGTGTTCATGTAGCTTTAAATTGATCGAGCGAATGTTGTGTGTTGTGTAGCATGCGGTGGTTAAGAAGGGTTTCATCGTTTCGTACTAACAATAAGTAAGTACTGTAAGTACATATAAAATTCAGTGCATCCTGGACACATGTCGGTCCTCCTGAGTCGGCCGGAGTTGCAAATCGGGTTCTCAAGGAAACTTAACTCTTTTTTCTGTGACTTTGAGTGTAGCGGAAACCATATTTTCAAGTGGGACTTTTTCACAGCTTCATTAGAAGGGTCGTAAAGCCCTGGAGGAATAAGTACAAACGGCGCCTGGGCGGGTTGCTTCCCTTTAGATGATCGTAACATCCTCTGATGAGCTCAAAAACGCTCGGACTCTTAAAAGCATCACATCACATATCGTAGCCATACCATAACCGTACCAACTCTCTATAATAATACCATTAATACCGCCTCTACTCTCAAGAATAATAAAAACAATATAGAATCACAACGTCTCAAACTCCTCACGCTGCATTGACTTTCAAAATCAACCCATTTGAAACTTTTCAAATAAAAATACCAGAACCAAAGAAAGCACGCCGTTACAGAGCATTAAAGTTGAATCGATTCCAATGGAAATGGAGTGAGAATGTAGAGGACAACAATATTAGCAATTTCTTACGCCTTTTTTTGTCCTCTTGTAAAAAAGTTGGTAGTCAGGACAGTCAGGAGTAGAGTGAATGAAATTAGTGCACAAAGAAAGCGTTGGTGAACGCGTATTAAGTTTTAATTGAGGGACTGGAGGGTAGTGAATTCAATTCAGCCACGTAGTTGGACGTTTGGTTAGGTAGATGAAGAGAGACAAGAGAAAAGTCGGCTTCTGAAAAAAGTGTCTCGGTGCGGTGGTGACAGAGAACAAGAGAGGTGTGACTGATCATTTGTTGTTAGACAAGGCCGAACCAAAGGGGCCCATCCCAGGCGCCTTCAACATCCTAAGGGAACACGTCTTACACACAAAAAAATACTCAGATTCACATGAAATGGACATGGACATACGCTTGCACAACGCACACAAAACACGTCCTTAACTCCACTCTACTAGTCTACTATCTTCCCAGAAAAGCCAAAATTTCCCTCTCAATGCCGACAAACCACACACACTCAGGTGAAATTATTAGTATTATGTACGACGAAAGAAACGATTATGGCGATGATGATGGGATGGAGATGAGGCAGAGTCCGACTTGTCCGAGGCGAGACTCTCCTCTAACCTTTATCCTAACCTAACTCTTTATGACCCCAGCCCAGTCAGCCAACCTCGAAAAGGGTATTCCTGTTCTTCGTCCCTTGCCCACCGTCATTATCCTCTGGCTTTTCTATTCTAGCCCAAGGAAATCTGATCCACCTTTCCTCTAATCATGCCTCAAATAATTATTGATCATTTATAGACCTTCTCATCTTCAGCATTCACATCTGTCCAGATTCGTTGGATGTTGGATTGGAGGGAACCCGACTTCACCTTCCCTACTTCTACCCTTTGCCTTTTCTGCTCCTGTGTCTTTCTGAATTATTTATTGCCACTTTGAGATTCGTATTCTTTAGAATTACGTATCGTATATGCGTATCGGATGGACGATGGAGTTGGGAGCTGACTAACAACCATTAACCGTACCTTTGGGCAAAGACAATTATGTTAAGGACGACAACATTGATTAAGATTACTACTACAAGTAGTGCATCGTGCTGGGCTCACTCAGATGAACTGGCTAAATAGCAAAAAGCTGATTTTTTTTCTGTCTTGAGGCAGGGGGTGGTTTACCTGAGTGAGACCACATTGTACTGCTTTTAATATGAACAAGAAAAAAGAATAAAAAGATACACAGAGTACACGGTGGGAATTGGATGGAGGGGTTCCTTTTGTGAAGGAAAACAAACTCATGATTCTTGAAAAAATATAACAAATGAATCGTATCGTCCGGACACGTAAATCCCCCGCACACCTTTACACATGTTACAAAGTTACGAAAGGCAACGAAAGGAAAGATTTTCCATTTCTTGCATTGTTTAATTCCCAAGAGACATTCGAATCTAAGGAAGGAAGGACACGGTGACGACAACCCAATTCTTTGAACACTTTGTAGTGTACTCCCTCGGAAATGTTTCTTATTAAATTTGTTTGTTGTATGTGTTATGCCACTTACATTGTATCATGATTCTTAGGAGTTGCGTTAGGAGCGCGTAACATTGCACAATGTCCGAGTTTCATGCTCATGATAAATTCATGAAGGTACTAGAAACCCACAAAATTGGTTTGCTGTCAAAACAAACCACAGAAAACCAACACGCATGAACACTACTGAATGCGACTGCTTGGACGTCTGTTCTACTGTTCTCTACTAGTAAATACGTATAAGAGTCGGGTCCTATTTCGCAACTATGAAAAATTCAAAATGTCACACTTCTAGGCATTGCCACAATTTCAATTTCGTTGAGTAAATGTTAGCCTTGACAAATTTACTAAAATCCCAATGAGCTGCCTTTCGCTTTTGTATACTGTGACTTGATATTTCTCCTAATTGTAAGCCAAAATTGGGCAAGTCATCCTTTAGCCAGTAAAATTTATAGGTAGAACTGGTAGAAGGACTATTTCAGATACTGTGTTCTAGTAGGGAACAATTTCTGGGAGAGCTCAAACCAAACTTGAGATTGTATCAAATAGTAGTTCAACTTGAATTTAACATCCATATCTTATGAAAAGTTAGTTTAATTTTTTCAGTAAGAAAACGTAGCTGCACGTTTTCATTTAAAAAACTTGAACCCTCACGCTTCTGAACGCTCTACTCCGCAAAAGGTTTCCTTGTAAGTAAATTCTTCTTCTTTTGCAAGCGAAGAAGTTTATCTGTGTTTACGATGCATGTGTGCGTATTCTCTGATACTTCTGATTGCAGTAATTTGGACGATGAACAGCGATGCACTGTGGACCGTGGAAGTGGAACCATAAACTCGAACAAAATGAATATTCATTTTCGGAACATACTCCTTGTTCTGTTGAGCAACTTCAAAAATTTATGTAAAAATTTATTTTATAAAAAAACTAAATTTGTTTACATCAAGCTAGTGAAGCTGGCTTCAGCATGGTATTTTTCAGATTGAGAATGGCTTTCAAGACCAACGAAGGCAGATTTTGACAGGTGTATTCAGCCAATCTGTGTACCCTTCCAGCAGAGGTGTGCGTAGTAAAATAGTCAAAAGTCAAAAAATACTTTATAATATATTTATAAGAAATGAATCTGAATGTGATGGAGTGTTCCCGAGACACGGACCGGTTGTACGTGTATTCATACAGCAGAGAAAATCCTTTCAAAACAAAACAATAGATAGTAGGGAAACGGAGCTTCCGGGGACAAGACTGCGTAAACACCTGTTGTTGTCTCTGCATCTAAACGAAAGAAGACTTTCCAGCTCTAGGGCCTTAGCTCTGAGCCTAGGTTAAACCTGGTCGACCGAAATATTCATTCAATTAACGTCGTAAAATTTCTCACCCGGAATGAACAAGTTGCAATTTATCAATGTACAAGTATCCACCGACTTCTGGGCTAACAATAAGAGCTAACGTAAAAAGTATAAAGCGGCAAGGCCCACTAGATCATCATACATCTTCATTTGCTATGCCTTTCAATACTTGTTACATATTACAGGGTGGAAGGGTAGTACACCCAAAGTAAAAGTCAAACCTAGCGAGAGCTTTCTCAAATTTCTATCATGGGCTTCCTCCCCTTGTAATTGTAATTACGAGTGTCTCACCATCCAAAATGTCTCTTGTTACTTTGACACTGTTGATCTCGGATTTACTTGATTCACTGATTAAACATAACGTGCCTTCGGACCTGGTATAAAATTTCTCAATTAACCATTTCACATTAATTAGGCCTAGCACACTCCACTCTTCCAAATCCAAACCTCAATTATCAGTCTTTTGAGTTTCATCTTAATTCAATCCATGGCAAGTAGGCCTATGTGAATTTAAATTCAACGGTAAGTCTTAACTTGTTCATAGGACAAGTAAACTCGGGAATGAGCTGACAAATCTGATTTTGTAAAGAGGCGACGTTCTTGAGAATCGAAAATTGCGAACCTAGAAGCATTAAGCATTTTCATTTCGAAATTATTAGGTTAGGTTTACATAGATCAACAATCAACGAAGGCACTATTGAGATACGTTTTGTAAATAAAATCAGGATGCTTTCGATCATTGCATTTGAAAAAATTTCTGCGTCTGTTTTTGTGTGTGTACACTGGTGAATTCCTACTTTTGTTAATCTTTCCTTGTGTTGAACGATGATGTTGTTCTATTTGCAGGGCGGAATATATTACCTCGCAAAGAGATTTTGCCAAAATTCATAATACATGACTTGTGGGCTTATAATATTCTGAAATAAATTTTCGGAACTTAGTCCAATCATTCAAAACATTAGCTACCACATGAAATGCTTTGTTCGTTTTTTTGCAAGCGCATCCATCCTGCACGAGCAAATCCTGCAAATGCCGCCTTGCAAATTTTGAACGACACAATACCAAGTTCTCGAGGCATGAATATGAAAAACATAAAACATGAGTTTTGACGAACTAAGAATGAATTTTGAGTTGTACAAATGTGGTGCAATGTAATGTAATGTGGAATGATAAAAGTAGTAATAGTTGGGATTGAAACGAGTGGTCTATTCTCTATTGGTTGGTGAATATGAGAAAACAACAACAAGGTTGGTCTCTTGTGAAGAAGTGTGTGAGTTGGAGCCCTTGTTTATGATGAGTCGGCAGAAAAGAGACAAAGGGAGTTGGTAGGATCCTTTGAGAAGGTCCACAATACACGTTCCTCTCATCATGTCAGCACTCTCATATTGTTCAATTATTCTCGGAAGGTCACTCCGTCTATTTCTCTCTCTTCATCATCCTATGAACTCCCATTCTATTCTATTCACCACATCACCACATCTTCGGGACGGACGATGGACGGATGAGGAAGATGTCCATTCCATGCCTTTCTTTTCTTCCTACGTTTCTACCATTCTGTACCTCATATATTCTTTTCTCCACAGGCCTCTCAGACCTGTGGAACTATTAACACTTTCGAACTATCCGAAGCCACCGTTTGCCCACAACACAGTTCACCACAGTCACAGTCTCTTCAGAACACAACAGGACAGAGGAGGATTTCTGTCAGTCTAACCTATTGATACGCCACACAATGCCCACAAATCTACATGATGAAGCAGGTTGATAACCGATCCAACCATCTAACACATCTCATGCTCTTTTCAACCTCATTCGTTCTTTATGCCAAATCTATCTTAAGCACTCATTCAAACCTCAAGTTCAAGAACGGTAGTCCTGATTTCCTCTACATCTATTCTGTACTTCCGTTCATTCACTCATCGAAACCTGAAACTCTACTCAAAAACCAATATTTTGGATTCAATGCTTCAATGTTAAGAAAATATGCCTTGATCTAATCTAATTTAACATTGCCTTACCGGTCAGGCTTAGATAGATAAGATGTTTCTATTTGATCAACCCTATCAGATTAAAATCGGTTCCGTTCTCCCGGGTTAAAAGTTTAAGCTAACCGTACAAATGTCACAAATCATGTACAAGGATTAAACATTTGGTTGGTCTGTCCGTCGATCAGTCGATTTGGTCCAAATTTGGTGAGAGGACATCATTGGCAACAAACACAACATATTGATACAACATGATTCGAGTGCCCAGAGGAATGGCCTACAAAAAGTGTTTCAAGAATAAACTCTAAGCTTCTCTAATTTCATGTTGTGCTGAGCATGTTCTTGATCAGCCCATTTTCTATAGTTAACAAACAGGCTTCGTAAAAGCGTTTCCGATTCCTCTAATTTTGATTTGAGGAACACAAAATTATCACACGCAGGAATCTAAATCCATGCTATGTGCACAATAAACACAAGAACACTGTCTTCGCTTGGTGATGGGGTGGAATCGGTGGAAGAAGTTCAGAAGTACAAAAAGCAAACATTTGCATTGCGTAAGGACGGAATAACTTAGCTAAAAACTCCTAGTTGATATCTTCTGCGTATGGTGCACATCAAACAAGTATTAAGCAGCAGAAATATTATGTTCAGCTGAGCGAAGCTGGTTTGGTTGAGTATAAGCTACTTTATCACAAGCAAAATCTTTCTCTCATGCATGCAAAAAGAGTTCAACATTAACGCAGCGGAGCTAAATGGGTTGAGTAAAGTTGGACCTATATTAAAATATTATATTTTTGGTAGCTACGTTTACGTTGAGAGACAGTGTTTTTTGCTGAGTTATGCTAGAAAAATCACTCTAAATATTAAAATGCACAACAATAACGAGTTTAAGGTGTAAGGTAGAACAGAGCATTAATTAGAGTACAAGTGCCGGCTCTACACTTGCTCTTCTGCTGATTCTGCTCTAAACGTGCAAGAAGGAATTCTAATTAATCGTAGGTTTTTTATCGCTAGACGGCACACAATAGTTTTGTACATTGG
>JAQGCM010001402.1:0-15465 GCA_034699705.1 Hymenaphorura dentifera | reverse complement strand
CTAAATACGAGAAAAAAGTAATGGTATTTAGTGGAATCGAACCCGCAACCGTCATAGATGAGTCAGAGTCGTAGCCTGTTACGCTGATACGCCAACAATAATGCATAGAGGGTGAGTACTAAAAAAAGCGAGGGCGGAGTATAATTTTTTTCTTTTCTTGGCCCGACAGAAGTGGTGATGGGTATCACCAAACTGCTGATTGTCACACGTGTCTTTGTCAAGGTGAGTGGAGACTGCGTGCAGGTATTTGGTGACGTGTCCCTCTGGCCCTAACAAAGGGACTCAACAAAACGTGTCGTCTTAACGCGATTATCGATATAGCCGTGCATTTTTAACACTATTGAAACGCTCGGTTTACCGCTTCGGGAGCACTCCCAAAACCTATCGTATCAAGTCAAAAGTCCTATTAGCCGTATCGTATTAAGCTGGCTCGACGGTAGTACCTATTCTATAGGCCTCCCCGTCGTCTTCATTCTTGGTTTAGTATGAATCAACATTCAGATAAACTCATTTCTAACCTTTTCTTAAAAAGTGGGCTGAGCTACCGACAGCGATCTTTAGATATACTAACCAACCGCTATCTAGATGTCCTCGCACTTGTTTAGCATGAATCAACATTCAGATGATCAGGTTTCAACTTTCTAGCTTTTTTGGAACAATCCTAAGGGGGCTTTTTGAAATTTAAGCATAATAGGAATAAACCCTGACCTCCTGCAGTTCAGAACAGAAATAATTTCTCCGGCTGCTATATTGAATCGCCATTTTGAAAATTTTCAAAGTTGTCTGATCGGGCTGAATTTTTTTTTTGTATGCACCTGGGCGTACCCTAAGGTCAGCTGTGGCGAATTTTTTCGGATGGCTGCCATGTAGGATTTTTTAAATTTTTTTGAAATATTGCCTGCCGATCGATGGTAAATGCCGCAGTTTGTTCTGTCATTTAATCATGCGGTGGGGATGCTCCGCTCCACCTAGCTCCACGGGGAACAACCTAACATTAACGAAACATATTAATGGGGGGTCAAGTTTTCGAACTACTCCGAAACGCCTGAACTGATTTTGCTGATCAAGGTCAATTTGGAAGCGGGTTTTTATGGTCTTTAGTCTCACTAATGCAAACTTTCAAATTTACGTTTTTGAAAACAAGATGGCGTTACGAATTCTTTTTAGAGATGCAAATTTATAGTCCACATTGGTCAGATTATAGACTACAGAATCTGGTTTCCAGATTGACCTTGATCAACCAAATCGGTTGACCCGTTTCGGAGGAGTAAGCATTCAAATTTCACGCCATCTAGCGGTTTTTACTGGGCAACCTCTCGACTTTCTTTATGTATACAAATTCAGTTCTTCCATCTGTTGGAATTTTGCCCAACAGCGCGGTCTAGACTTAACCAGAACTTATAAACACTGTTTTCAATAATTTTTAACAAATCCAATATGGCAGCCATCCGAAAAATTTTGCCACAGCTGACCTTGGGGTACATCCAGGTGCTACCAAAAAATATTTCAGCCCGATCGGACCACTTTGAAAATTTTCAAAATGGCGATTCAAAATGGCCGCCGCCGAAAAATTCTTTCTGTACTGAACTCCAGGAGGTCAGGGGTTACAAATGAAAATAAAATGTAGACCAAAAAACACAAAATCTAGTTTCTCAAATCAACTCTCTCCCATAATTTATTAAATTTTCAACATTCTCTCACTTGATTTTGATTCAAATTGTACATAGTTTGTAATTGTGTGTATGATTCTTGATGATTGTAAATAGTAGAAGTTTTTTTATTGTTGAGTTTCCATAACCTCTGGGTCCTCCTTCACAGCGGGTTGACCTGCAGTAGGTTGATTGGTAATGGTAGCGCGACTCTCCCCTTCCGCATTGTACATGCTCGCCTGCTCTTGACGCGTCAAGGCAGCATCAGCCTCAAATGGGTCGTCGTCTGGAACGCCTTTCCCGCAGCATTGTCCCATCTTGGACTCGAGTCTTTGGTCAAAGACGAGAAACCGATCTAAAAAAAAAAAAAGAAAAAAAAGAAAGAAAAAAAAAATTTGAAAATGACGACACAAAATCCGACACAAAAAATCCGCCACAGCGTCAAAAAATTAATTAATTATGTTTCAATGATTGTTCTAATTAATATGTAATTAATGAGTGACTTACCACAGTTGAAAAACTGAAGAGTGGATGTTGAAGTCCAAGTCAAGGTGTCCAAGGAAAAGAAGGCAAGTCCGAGTTGGAGGTTGGAGGTGTTGAGGCAAAGGCGAGCAGAAGAAGAGTGCAGAGCAGAGCAGACGTGGACGAGACCGGCATAAAGTGGACGCTACGAGGTGAGAGCTTTGGCGCTCAGAGTCTGGCTGACCGGCTTGGCTTTAGGCAGAGCCCCGAACAGGACCGGTTCAAGATTTGGCTTTGGCTCAGAGCCAGACTCAGAGCTGGACTCAAGTGCAGGGTTGTAGTTGAAATGCGGTCCGGCCCGTGCGCAGCCCTAGACTCGCCTAGCACTTGCGCTCTGGCTTGGCACTGCACTGCATTGCATTGCACTGCAGGCCAACGGCTCCGTCCGACTCGCCTATTGGCCACAAAGCAGAGCCACAAAAGTCTAGTCGCCGGGTGGCGCATGGAGTCAATCCAATGGGATCAGGGACAGAAATGACTAATTAATGACTAATGACTATATTAATGACCAACATGACGAATTTAATTTAAAATGTTTTGTACTAAATTCGTTAAGTTAGTAAATTAGGGAAATATTGGAATTTTACAGAATTTAAGTTCGAAGTTTGCAAATTGACACACCAAGAGTAATTATTGTGGTTGTCTTGTCACACTTGAGTTAATGATTTTAAATTGCAACAATTCTGGTCATTGTTGCAAACATGGAGTTAGGTTAAATTGGTCATTGTGCGTCTTTGTTGCGTATTAGTGTTAATCTTGACGGCATAAGGAAGGCATGCGAACATGCGATATCTGCATGTTTATTAACTATTCGGAGCACACTTTTCTGTAAACAGGCAATAAACCTGGCCTTTATTTTCCTTATCTGCCTATAGAAAAGATGGAAAAATTGCGCCGTAAGTAGAAATAAACTGAGGAATGAACCGTATAGCCGTGTTGGAAGAAAATCAGCTTGTGTTTTTGTTTAACACATGATTTTTAGTATCCACTTGGTGCGACTTGGGGTAGGGTTAATCGTCGGGCGGGCATTGCATTTGGTCTTCGGTTTTCGGAGATTCGCTCAAATTGAAAAAGGTGAATACACGTACACAAGATGAGGCTATACACGAAATGCAAAGTACGACTTGAACAGATGATATGATAGAAGAGAGTTCAATTCTAAATATAAGTAAAAAAGACTCAAGGAGTAGTTGGGTGACCAACTACTCCTGGCTTGTGCCAATTGCGAATTCAATTCTGTAGAAGTGAGTGCGTCGCGTCGGCATTCTCCCAATTGCATCATTTGTTGTACGTTGTACTGCTCTAACGTTCGTAATTCTAAAAATCATATGCTACCCAAAACAACACACTTCCACCGAAGCAGCTTCTCTATAAATGTAAACGTCAACTGAGCAGACCAAACCATTCTTTAACGAAATACTAAGCGAGACGTTTCAAGATATTGTCAAAAAAAAGTTGTTTCACGAACGAAGAAAATAGTAAGTGGCTTATGAGCTTGTTGGTGTGTTTCAACAATTAATAAATCCAACCTGGATTCTGACTCACTAAATCGAAAATCTGAACCTGAACTGATTTACAAACTCTTTGGGAAGTTAACCAGATTGTCAAATCTGTGAATTTTCTGTCAAAATATTGTTGAAACTGATCCTCACAAAATGCCTTCCGAGTGTACTGCGAACCCATTGCAAAGAGAATTAGCTGACTGTATCATCAAATCAGCTCATTTGGACGAACTCCGAATTCTCCTTGCCTGTGGAGCTAAGGTGAATGAGTCTGTGACCCAGGTCAGTCTCATAATTCACGTTCTCATCCTGTTCATTTATTTACGTAAAGTAGTGCAGAATGCTCAAACAAAATTGCAATCTGCAGTCTGTGCTAGTTTGCAATTTGTTCTTTATGCTGCAGCTGGAGCGATGACGGGTGCACAAATAGAAAAGAAACAAAAATAGACAGATAATCTTGCTTTTTTTGTGCTACACATATTTCAGCAGAATTCTGTAATTCAAAGTCTTAAAAAGAATTTGAAATTGTAAAAGTTGTCACGGCTTTGCTAGGTCGTTTTCTCCTTCTATTTTCTATTTTCTAAGGGTAATAATAAACTTGATACACTATAACCGGATCAAACGATGGACTCATGTGGGCTTATTACCTTGGAACAACTAAATTTGATTCACAATAAATAAACTTTAACCTTGATCTTTTCAACGCGAGAGTTCACCATATGGCGAACGATCAATTCAATCTAATTCTGCTTTAGCTTCAGTTCAATGCTAAACGGAGCTGAAGAAATGGTTGTTGCTTTGCTGTTTCGATATTTTCAAAGAAAATTATTGCAAACTCAGTCTCAGTCTGCACTGAGGAAAGTAGAATTGGTAGACAGGTAGACTGAGACTCTCACTGTGAGAGTTAATTTGACGAATTTTGTAGTCCCTCACTCCCTCGCCATTAAATCAAATTCCAATTCATATTCTCAAATTCAAATCAATTATATTTACAAATTATTCTTCAAAAAACATGCGTTGAATGTTTTGAAAATTTTGCAGGGACTCAAGCCAATTCATTACGCAGTGTGGCAGAGATACCATGAGGCTGTTCAGCTGTTGCTAGTGCGAGGAACAGATGTAAACACGACAGATGATTGTGGGTATTCCCCACTTCATTTGGCTGCTGAACATGGTTACGTCGAAATGATGATGGTACGTCTAATAGTTTCGAAATTTTCCAATATCACGTCAGCTTGCATAGCTAAAAGCCTTAAGAATTTGTAGGAATGATTTAGCTGCAGAGTCTGGAATGTGCAATGATTCTAGAATTGTACTTAAAACGCTCCAGAATTAAAAGGTCTCTTGTCTCGTCAAGTGTCATTCAGAAGGGCAGCGGGGTCATTGTATCTTTGTCATTGTCTGTCAAATTTGGATGAGAAAAAGTCTGTTTTCTTAGAACTTATTGAGACTCTCGGGACTAAAGGCTGACAAGATACAGCCAAAACTAAGGAACAGTTCATTTCTTTCTTTATTTGCACTGGCGAATCTTGCAAATTTAGACTTTTTGCGTTTGCTGGATGCTGAGGGTGATTTAATAAGCCTCCTGGTGCAAATATCTGATCTTGAAAAAAAAAACTTTACAGCATCACGGCACTCGCTCATCAATTTTCTTTGTTCCAGTGCCAAATCCACTTGAGCAGCAGTGCGCCACAACTCCACCTTAACTTTTGGCAACACCATGCCTTTTGCAGCTGATGTGTCAACTCTTTAAAAGTTTTGATAGGCTTCCCCACAACAGCCACCCTATTTACGTTTTCATGACTTGTTTTTGCGTTTCATTGGTTGAGAAAATGAAAAAAGCAACTTATCTCAATAACATCTTAAATCTGGAACTTGCTACTTGCAAGTTGCAGTGCTTGTCTGCTATTGGTGAATTTTTATGCGTATTATTTTGAAGTTGAACAACAGAATAAAATCTGACGTTTACGGTCGTCTTGAATGTGAGTTTTTGTCATAAAAAGAACTTATATTCGGGTTTGCTGAAAAATAGACGTCCGGGAGGGGTATCTTTATAAATAAGGATGAGACAAGAAGGATATGATTGAAAATACGAAGTTTTGGCTAAGGTTTTCGCCGTGACGAAAATCAACAGACAGCGATGCGCCAAGCCATGATTACATACAGCCACTTAAAAATTACACAAAAGTAGTGTCATTTCGACCTAACCTTTTTCATATGTTCACACAGTTACTACTTCAGAATGGTGCCAAAACGAATTTCAGAGATGCTCTTGAAAATGATGTGATGTTTCCAAGAACTACAAGATGTGACGAACCATTGCGCCTAGCAATTAAGAATCATCACTTTGAAGCGGCTCAGATTTTACTTGGTAAGACCTCTCCGAACTTCTGCCATGGTTTTGTCTAGAAATTAGAAATTTGCTCTTTTCTAGAAAATTGGGCATAAGACGCACCAGCTGGTTTCGGTTTTATTGCGTGACTAAAAGTTGATTTAAAGACGCAATTGGCAAAAACAAACCAAGGAATTGACCCCACTTTGTTTAAATTTTTCTTGCTGGTGACTAATTTTGCTAGTTTTTCCCTACCAGGAAAATCACTGGGATTTGCATCATGTGATTTTGAACATGTACAGTACTAGAAACAGTAGTTGAAAGGGTTGGACGAATGCCAACGGAAAACTCGCAGTTTGTTTTATTTCGAACATGTTTTCGGCGATGACGAGCAACGTAGTCGAAACTATTATTCATGGAAGTAGGTGACCGAAATCGGCAAATTAATGCGGAGAAATGTCCAAAAATCAATATGCGACGCAATACAATGTTTTATTATCATGCGAATATTTGTTTTTTCTTTAGATCACGGTGCTAATTCAAATGCGAGATACTTTTTTGGTGCTGAGATTAACCTAGTTGCTCCAGCTGATGTGCAATTCTTGGGTCTACTGTTGGCCTATGGAGCAGATCCAGATGCTCGCGATCGGAGTGGGTTGACCCCACTCATGAAGGCTTGCCGACTTCCTCAAGCCATCGAATCTGTCCTCTGCTTAATTTCAAATGGGGCAGATGTCAACGCTATGACTGATGAAAGACATGACTTCCGAACAGTTTTACACTACGGAGGTTAGCTTGCATTTTTATTTTCCCAATGAAAGAAAGAGATTCTCCAGAGTTGAGTTAGGTTCTGGTGGGGTACGTTAGCTTTGCAGTCTTCAAGACCCAAGTATTTTCACTTGAAACTCGTGCAAATTATCAATATGCTGTGAGCTTGTATTAGTGTTAATTGTGTAAATATTTATCTAATTGATTACCTCATGACGATATTGATGATTCTTCATGCAGTATTGTCCGGAAACTACCAGACAGTTACTCTCCTGCTCAAACAAGGAGCACATATCAACTTTAAGACAGACTATCAAAAACCAACGCCCTTGGACTTGGCAATTCTCAAAGGAGATCTTACACTAATCAAAATTCTCATCGATGCTGGTGAGTATATTCAATTTATTCTCAAGAAAGTCTTGACAAAATTTTAAGCAAGCTGTTTTTTCGGTTTTAGGCGCCGACGTTAACGCTAGCTCGCCGATCATAGGGTCACCTTTACACGTTGCTTGTGCCGATAACATCTCAAATCGCATTTCCATTCTGAAGATGTTGTTGGAAAAAGGTGCTGACCCTAATAAGATGATATTCAATGAAGATGGAATGCCGTTGAAGCCAGTTCTAGGCGAATACCTTTCCTCAAACGACCAGGTGGAGAGAAACGTTATTAAATTGCTGATAAGGTACGGTTCCAAGGTCATTTTCAAGTCACAGTATCGAGATCCAGCTGGCTTGCTTAATTGTTTGGCCAATATTGGGGCGGACAATGATCTGATGATGGAACTCATCGAAACCGCAGAATCCTTCGACCCTCCCATGATTCGAAGATGTCCTTCACTAACCCTAGAGCAAAAAGACGTGGCCTTGACGTTAGCCAGAAATCCCAAAACCTTGAAGCAATTGACAAGACTTTATATCAGGAAACTTTTGGGGCAAATGTTACCGCGCTACATTGACCAGTTAATTATTCCGCGAGTCCTCCACAGTTACCTGCTCTTCGAATCTAGTTAAAGTTGCATTTCGTGTTTTTGTCGTTTTGTTGCAGAACAACTTTCTTTGCTGCAATTTGTACTCCTATATTAAAGAAAACTAAATTTTTATGCAATATTTTCTGACTGGATCCAAATGTTGTGTCGGTCCGGTTTTGTTGGGCAGCTGAATTTGCTGAAATTGGAATTCCTACACGGAAAAGGTTACAATTTCGTACCATTGCGACTTAATTACTTATTAATCAGCAAGACCACAATTTGTATTGTTTGTTGAAGAAGGAAGGAATTTCGGAAAGTATTGTAGTAAAATTATGTGATATATTGTTGAAGTAGATGCTTGATTACTTTCGAATCCAAATCACTCGTGTTCCTAAAAGTACGTATTTGAACGTACGAAACATTCGAAGAGCTTTTGACTAGTTTCATCTTGACTTTATATACTTTTTGTACACATCTTTTTGTTACCTCATCTATTAGTTAGGGGTTTCACCTCAAGTACGCATGTAATATTCTGTACAGAGCAGATTTTGAAATTATATCATACTTAAAAAACCTATAATGTTTAGAAAATTTAGAGGGTAGGTGGGGTCTGTTCCAACACACCTTGCCAAAAATTATTTGAACCGGAGTTATAATTCAATGAAGTGTTTGTGAACCGGTTGATTTTAAAGCGCTGGAACCCAGTATGGTTAGATGTTAACTTTTAAATTCCGCTTCAGTTACCAGTTGAAAAATATTGAATTTCCAAACTTGTGAGATTTTGATTTAGAGTCCTTTATAGAATGGTCAGCGAAACTCGATTACAAGCCTCCAATTGAGGGATTGAGGGTGTCGAGCCGACTGCCGACTTTGGCTCCTACTGGAGTTAATAACTTGTGTTGAGCAAACAAATTCTGATTATATTGTTAACGGTTTGCATTGTTGTCAGACTCTAATACCTTTTTTTGATAGGAGAATCTGCAATTTAGTTGAATAAAATTGGTTGAGTACCTATTTTAGAAGTGACTATTTCTTTAATTTCTATTATTCAATCGCAATTATTCGGTGGGAAAGTAAAAAATTGATCTTATTTCTGCAATGGTCAAATTGTCGATTTGAATTGAAAGGGCTAGACGAGGAATGACGTAGAATGTCAAGTATCGTTATTTGTGTTTACAGTATTAAGCCAGTCCAATTGAACCGATTTGTCCTCTTTGGCTCCAGCTGCAAGAGCAGGCTAGAGACTCGTGTATTATTCGCACATGGGAACTTGGAGCGCAATAAAAATAATTTGCACAACATAATTCGGATCCAATTATGCACAATTTTGTCAAGGACAAAGTGCAGGAGTGCACTATATTTTTGCCTTATTAAGCTCTGTAGTCTGTGCTTACGCACATGCAGTAGGGAGACCAGTGCTTTGACTAAATTGCAATTCAGAAAATCTATCCCAGTGATTCCAGATGTCAATTTTCTCATTATGTTTAATTTTGTCAAAACTTCAAATTGCATTTTGAGTTCCATCATGCTAAAGTCCAAATCTGCTAATAAATGGTAGTGCTTTGGAAAAAAGAACGCAAGAATTATTTGTATTCAGTGCACAAAATGTCTGAGATAGAATTCAAGCCGTTTTAATTCGAATCAAAATTCTAGATAGCCTACTGTACGCGGACACGGAGTTTGCAAATCTCCTGATGCCTGATGCTCAAAAAGATCTGCAGCAACCACAAAAAAGGCCTGCGTTTTATTTAATTACAATGAGCGTATATAAAACAAAAATGATTTCGTCCTGTAATTCTATCCATTTAGTAATTCCATTCCAAGAGACTATGGCAAATGAGAAGATAGATTGTTGAGACAATCAGTGACACCACCATCATTGGAAACCCAATCCTGAAAATAACAAATGCATAATAATTCAGGCTAGTGAACAACAGCATGCTACTAATCGAAGGTCGTCAATTTAATATCCGGATTGAAAAGTTTGTTTCTTGTCTGTGCATTTAACGGAAGAGAAGCAGAAATTGCAGAACTACTTGGCTAAGTTATTAGTTTTTAGTGTTCATAAAAGACAACAGCTAGATTTAGTTCTGATAAGAATCAAATTGAATTACCTGAAATATTCCATAAAACTGAATCGATATCCATGTTGATCCGCAACCCCAGCACAAACTACATTTGCAGATGCTCCGATCAAGGTCCCATTACCTGTAAACAAAATTGGATTAATATTTTCAAGAGCATTTTCTATTTTCATTATGGGAATAACTCAACATGTTTATCTGTGGTTCATTCCAATTACACTACACTCAAATGCCAAGTGCAGTCAATGCAGTGGAAAGATTTCTTTGTATAATTGCATATTGCATCATGAAGTTCAGAAGCGTATATACATAATAACATTTGACATGAAACATCTGATGGCTTCATAAAATCTTGCATAGCAATACCTCCAAGGCAAGTTCCAAAAGCCAGGGCCCATATTAACGGCTGTAAGGGCAAACTCAAATTTTCCGAAATTCTTGTCACAATATGAATCATCATTGTTGTAAAAGGAATGTTGTCGATAAAAGCAGAAGCAAGTCCCGAAACCCATAGAATCAGTAAAATGGCCACCGTCAACCTTGAATCTTCATCAACACCAAGAATTACTGATTCCGTTTGACTCCCAATAAATTCTAGAAGACCTAGTCTGGACACACCCTGAAAATAATGAGCATTTGGTTTGAATGCTGAATTGAATCCGGGATTTTGCAAATTTTATGATTAATTTCGCTTACTTCCATGACTACAAAAAGTGCAGAGAAGAATATTAGTGTAGACCATTCTACTCGATTAAAAATTCCTTCGAGTTCTCTTCTGTCAGCCAAAATTAAGAGGAAAACTGTTCCTAAGAGTGCTGTCCATCCCAGGGATAAATTCAAATCTGGGATAGAATGAAGGAAGAATAGTATAATCACAGTTGTCAGTACAACTCCGCACTTGATCAGCAATGTCCAGTCACGTATTTTGCACTAAGCCGGGTTAAATTTTGAAGAAAAATTCAAAAATACAGCAAAGAGTACTTTCAAACTGAAGTATAGAATTTAACGTAGTACTTACGCTAGCTTCCAATTCTGCCAAGTTCGCCTTGTATATTTCCTCACTTTGGCTAGAATAAAATAAAATAAAGCCATGAATTTCACACTTTGCGGATTTTAAGGAATTAATATTTCCAGTGTCGAATTTACCCTCCCATAGTCCTAAGCGTCCTGAGTTTGTTCTGAAGATGAACAACTTTCGACATGAGTAAAGTTCTGACGTGACTTTCGTCTTTTGAGTATGACGACAGTGAATCTGCTGCTCTCATCCATACTTCTATCTCGCGTCTTAATTCTAAAGTTAAACAAGAGAGTTAGTGCAAATGGTTTTAAAATATTTTAATATATTAAGCGTTCAATTACCAGCCATTGCGTACGGTTCTGAGAATTGAAGGGACTTGAGCGATCGAAAAGTTAATCTCAACTGAATGTAAGCTACGATGAGAACAGGAATGATTCCTGTAAAGTGTTCACATATAATATAATAAATTTAATTGTCCTGTAGTAAGTGATTCAATAGAATTCTTGAGTTTATATTAATGTAAATAGAGTGTACTTTTTTTCAGTTCACTTGACTTAAAATTTGATATAAAAACTGACCAAGAAGCATGTGGAGTGAGAATGTAGCGAAATCGATTCCACTCTGCATAACTACAGCGTTATTTGCAATGATAACATTGGGAGGGTCACCGATCGGTGTAATTGCTCCGCCGATATTTGAGAAGATTACAATTGAAATCAGGATTGGCACTGGATTTAGTTCCATGGCTTCGCAAATTCTGTAGTAAATTAGGAAATAAATATGAGAACATAGAGGTCTGAACATAAGATTTAAGCAATGAACGAACTTACCTGATTGTAACCGGAGTCATCAAGAGAATTGTCGTGACGTTGTCCAGAAATGCTGAGACAATCCCAGTAAAAAAGCAAAGCAAGGTAATCAGTGGCCATATTTTGCCGTTGGTGATCTGTTCGATTTTAAAGAAATGTTAAACAAAAATTCGTCAAGTAGCTATAAAAGTATGCATCATCGTGCCTTGAACATGAAAAATGAAGCATAGTCAAAGAATCCAGTTTCACAGAAAATGGCAACAATCACCATCATGGAGAAAAGTAAAATTAGTGTATCCATGTCCAACCATGAGACAATTTCTTCTACAGTGGGTCTCTGTAAAAATTTCGGCTATTATTCGATAAATTCTTACGTTGTAAATTATGTAGTCTGAATTTTTACCTCGTTAACATAAGCAAGGGCTCCCACTGCAGCTGCAGCTGCCAACATGGCTGCCAGAGTCCGATTCACCAGCTAAACGCATATTGAACATTTCTTAGAAATATAATTATGTGTTCACAATGATGATCAATATTTATTTAACTGTATTCTGCTACAAACTTCAAAGATGATCAAAACGTAAAGTCCAACCATGACTGCTCCGCCCAGAACTGCACCAATCTGTACAACGGAAGACAGTAATCTTGCTGAAGCAAGTACTGGAAATACCTCATCAGTATTCGTTTTTAGTATCAGCGAATATGATTCGTTTGACCTGTTAGTAAAATACAAATTTTATGCTTCAATTCGTTCAACAAAAAATTGATAACTATCAAAACTTTAAATACTTCAGATGCGCGAGCCCAAGATCGAAACCGTGACTTAGCGTTGTGTCATGAACAAAACCAACTTTATCTGGGCTAAAGATTGGCACTTCCCATCTCTCATTTTCCGTCTAAATTTTGAAGGACACAATTGAAAATGTGGCCATTCAATATTCAATTTTAATCCAACTTCTTAATAATAATAAATGTTAGCTTATCAAATACCTCGACCAGTTCACCATTCGCATCCCTCCTTTCAATGTCAACTATGAGAAGATGATCGGTTAAATTGTCGTATTTGGCCGGCACGAAAGCTCCTTGTAGGTAAACAGTGAATAATGGATAGTAGCGCAGTAGAATTGGGGACACTAATAGTGGTACTTCTGTTACAATTAACAAATCAGAAACATTAAATTTATTTGGTACTTAGATTGAGAGAAGACGATTAGAAATTTGGTTTACCATAAGGCATATCTTTGGATATCACAATTTGTCGAAAAGATTTG
Source organism: Hymenaphorura dentifera (assembly GCA_034699705.1). Classification (NCBI taxonomy): domain Eukaryota; kingdom Metazoa; phylum Arthropoda; class Collembola; order Poduromorpha; family Onychiuridae; genus Hymenaphorura; species Hymenaphorura dentifera. Next base: position 2,542 of record JAQGCM010001402.1, on the reverse strand, counting down.
TGATGTTCGCTCGTCTTCGTAATTACAACCTGGAATTTCAAAATATAACTTTGAATAAAATTCGTCAATAATAAATAATAAATACTAAAGAGTGCAAGACAAACCGGGTCAAAGGTTTGCTTGGATCTCCGAAATCGAAACTAAAGGCTAAAATTTGCAAAACAAACCGCGATTATAATGAAGACTGTCACAACAATCGCAATCTTGATAATTCGAGCCCAAGAAAATTCTTCTCTAATGAACACTTCCTGATGCTTAAAGTCAAAATTGGTACTACTATTAAGTGCGGAAGGAGTGGATAGCCCACTAAGAAATCCACTGGATCGCCCTGGACTTTGGCGTCCGGCATTGTAGCTAGAATGGAAGGAAATTGTAGTGTTAAACAATAAATAACAGTGCAAGACAACTTATTTAGAAAAGTGGAAAACTTACGGTTTTTCTACGGTGAGGAAATTGAAGTCTTGATCCGGTAGTACGTTAATTATTGGAATAGTTAGCGTACTTTTACGAGTCCTCTTTGTTGCGAAATCAGTTTCTGCAGAAATGACTGGATAGAGCAAAGGCGCATCTCCAAGAAGACGATCAGTCTCCAGCGGACAAGAATTTCTATTGCCTTGATTTGAGCATTCAGGTAGTTCAATTTGAACAGCACCGTACGATCTGCACCAAAAGTAAAATAAAACTAACAGGTGAATTTTAATAGCACCGATGGTTCTTAATTTCCAACGCGAGTTGTTAATTTGAAATTCTAATATTTTATGGTCTGGCATTGGAAAAATTTGCTAACCGTTGTAAAGTTTCATGTGGGGCTAGAAGATTTGAAGCTGTTCCGTCATCATCTCTCTTGTGGGATCCGAGAAGTGAAATAGATTTGTCCTAAAAATAATTTGAGTTTAATATTTAGTTTGACAAAGGTATTTTTCAATCCTATTCGATTTTACATTTCACACAAAATTTGAGACACAAATTATATGGAATAAACTATATATAAAAACTATTGAAACATACTTTGACTTGAAGTGCTACAGATGATACGCTATTCATGAAACCTGACCAAACAGCCGTCGGACTTTTGCTGGGCGCCATTGTCTTGAATATCGTCGTCATTTATTCGAGTGAATGTTGAGTTAAGTTTGGTTGTTGTAGAACTTCTTAAAATTCAAGAAAACATAACATTAAATTAAATATTAAATTCAGTTGTAAAAATATTTCCCCGTTGGAAAAGTATATTGTAATCAAGGAGGATTTCTGTGCATTTTCCTGGACGCGATTTGAACAATTGAATGAGTTTTGAGAGTCGTTCAACTGGATTGAGCACATGACGATTGCATCCTACGTTGTGATTTTCTAATCGGAGTAATTGTCATGCTTTTTTACACTCGGTTATCTTTTGTTTATCTATTGAATGCTATCTAATTTTTCATCACCTGCCTATCGCTAATTACCTTTTCTTTGTTATAATTTGTTAAAACGAAAAAATGTGCTGCTCGAGTACTGCAAAAGGATTGACTCTAGGGTTGCTGGAAGAGCAGAAGATATATTCGTCTGCTCGAGAACAGTAGAGTCAAAATCGAATGGTTTAATTTATAGGAGTTATAATAAATTAGTACTCTTCAAAAAGATAAGTGCGTCCGAATGAACGATAAATTATCACCTCGACTTTGATAAGAGGTGGAGGTGACAGCGTTGCTATAAAATAGCTCGTGCTGCTGCTACAAAATGGTTTGCTAGAATTAAAAATACATTCACACTTTCACACGGTCAAGTATTTACTCGTAATCGTTCGAACCTAGACAAAAAGTAAATAAAATCCGAAGAAACACCTGAACGATTAGATATGGAATCCACGAAATGCCGTATTTATGTGTTTTTCTACGCACAATGTCTGCAAAACTATTACTAAGGTTAACGGGGCCAAGCTCAGGTGCCTTACGAATGCTCACAATTGAATTGTACGTCAAACAAAACAACCCAATTCAAAATGTCAGAAAATTCGATCGGGTATCAGACATACTAAAATCCGGAGAATACAACAAACAATAATTAGAAAAGCAATGGTATGCCAATGAACTTTACGTCATACCGAATATATTTATTTGCTTTTTAATTTTGCGTCATTTGAAATGCGTCAGTCCCATATTAAAATTAGAATGAAGTAAACAATGGCACTGTTCATCAAAATAGAATCGCAAGAAATGACTGCAGAAAAATTTCACAATTATGTTTGTGAGTTGTGTAAGTTGCAAAACTAACTTGAAATTACAGCCAGCTTTGAGAATTAAACTAGTTGTTGTTCTGAATTTAAACCAATGTTTTCCGTTCATGGTATTGAGGTGTTTTTAAAATAATGTTACCACTACGTACATCAATACCATATCAAGAAATCGCACTGAATTTGCTATTTGTGCAATCAAATGATTTTAATACCCAGAGCATGTTTTATATCGAGAAAAGTTGAAATCACAAAATACAGGGTGAGCCGTAAAGAACGCAACCAATTTAAACAACTTTTTCAAAAAAACGGTTTGACCGATTGACCTGG
>JAQGCM010001401.1:0-15466 GCA_034699705.1 Hymenaphorura dentifera | reverse complement strand
CAGGAAAATCTATCAAACGGTTCGCCAGCTATATTGATTCAAAAGCGTTCTATTCTTTCTGACTCACCCTGTATATTGTACACAAGATTCCGACTTCAAATATATGTGCCTCTCCTTTTTCTTTTGCTTCGCCAAGTTTTGAGTCTAGTCGAAACTCAAAACGATGCAAAGGAAGCAGAAGACGTTGTTTGTCATAGTTTATGATGTAAATCAATTCGCATCTCATAAGTCATGTTGCGGTTGATCTAGGCAATCCACCTGTACGGCAGTCTTATGTTCAATCTGTTTTTCAACCTAATGAAACTCAGAAGAAAAAATTTCATCAAATACTCTATCCTCCTATTTTTCAACAGAAATGTTGTCAGATCAAATCATTTGATGCTCTGAGAAACTGTTGGAGGAGAAAGCACACGTCGCATTGAGCGTTCCTACGCAAGTAGCAAGTAAGAATTTCTAGGAAAACATCCTTAGCATTAAGCTACGATAAAACATCGCATCAGCAGCACATCTGTAGAAGCACGTGCAGTGCAGCATGTTTTGGTAAATTGGCTGGTTCGTTCCAAACTTTTCTTTCTACGTGCAGAGGCTCTTCTTGAACACAAATCGGCCTTCATTTCTTTCAGGTCTTGTTTTTATAAAATACAAGATCATGTTTACTTGTTTTGATCTCAATCAACTTAATTGAACTTCTGAAATTCAATTTAGTCAGTTAAATTCTAGTTAGGAGAATAGCTAGGTTATTTTTGGTGATCAATATTTAATTTCTTTATGTCTTGGGTGATTTGTATTCCGTGGAATTCAAAATTTCTACGCAAACCTTCTAATGATAGTTTTAGAAAATCTCCGAAGTTTCCAGTTTCTACTAATATCAGATCATTAATGAGTTCCTAGTACCCATCACTTACTTACAACTTTTACCATACCACCAATAAATAAGATCTTACCAACCCAAATTCGCAGTGCAACAAAACCTGCTGTTTTATTTATACCTTGCCAGATTAGCCAGATTGCCAATGTTTAGGTAAAGTACACGTCACAATATTTAGTTTAGAACACTATCAAACACATTGCTAGCAGCGTCGAATTTACATTCAATAAACAATTGCATCAGGGTCACATGAGCCAACTTAATCCAGTAAGAAACAATTTGGAATCTTCACATCGTGCTAAATACTTGCGTGGCATTAAATTGCTCAATTTCCTAAATTCTCGGAATCATGATAAGTTCATAGGTGTAGTACAACAAGCTTCACCACCGTGATAAGCATCTTTACGATCGACTTTGTGCTTTCTTTCCTGAACGAATTATTTATAGGTTTTTATGAGTTTCTGAGTGAAGGGCTTTAGTTGTTGAAAGTGCGTGGTAGCTTACGAGTTGTGTCTTCAGGTTACACAACTTTGTAACTTTGTAATCTCAGACGAAACAAGAAATCGCACTTCCAACTAACCGGAGTTTGGAAAACCTGATCATGATAAACCGGTGTTCTCAGAGGGTTGGATTATTTCTGAATTACGTTCAACAAAGCAACTCTTGGGTCAACTGCCATTTATCATTCACTCGAAACTGAAAGAGTGGCAGTGCGGTTTCAAGTGCTTAATTGCAGTCGGGTTTGATGAAAGGGGATTTGGCGCTGTGGCCGTAAATGATCAAAAGGAAAAAAGAAAAAATTATGCCAAGTCCTTTCTGCACTAAATCTCACCTAGGCAGTAGTCGCAGTAGGCACTAATCAATCAATGTTCAAAACGGTGCAGGCGAAATCGGTCACACTGCAGACAGTAAAACTAAATTGAAAGAACAAACTTAATCCTCAATTTATATCAGACGCTGGAGTTTCGTTGTATTGCTAAAGTTTTTCGGGTCAAGTCAATCAGTCAAAGCTAGCCGAGCTCGTCTTCGCGAAACTTCTAATTTTCCCTTCGATCATCGGTCTGGCTTCTAACTTTAGACTTTATCAATCCGTTTAACCTTTTTATGTCCCGGGGATACCAGGCCCAAATAGCAAACTCATTACTGTAATACCTTCTTTTCTTTTCAGCGTCACAAACTACTTCATTGTGAATCTCTCGATCGCCGATCTACTCGTCACCCTCATATGCATGCCAGTTGCGGTTGGACAATCGATTACTCATTTATGGTTGTACGGAGATGTTCTGTGCAAATTGACTCACTACCTTCAAGGTAAATATACAGAAAATCCGTAATATTGCGGTGATTCCAGAGCTAGAAAGTTTAGTGAACCGTCCAGTGAACAAGAGAAAGTGCAAAATGTTGCGGTGAATAATTTCCCGTCCTTGTCCTAACAATTTTATGCTGAAGCATTTGCAAACAAGTTGTAAAAATCCTCAAAATCTGTGTACTTGAACCAGAGATGTTAACATTCCATTTTTTATTAGAACTGCAAGCCTTGGGCTTTGAGCTCGTGCCGGTGAAAGTAAGCAAAAAATCTAGCGGCTGTTGGCACCAAGTGCATTTTCGGTGCAGCACTATCCAGAAATGAATGGTCTGCGGGATAATTCTTACCTCAAATATTAAGTATGGCTGGGGTCATGTTTTCTTACAAAGGGTTTGTTGTTAGGAATTTTCAAAATTAAAAATATTTCTGCTGAAAACCTTAAATCTTCTGGTATTCAACCCCATTAAACTCACATGAACTGCCTGAATTTATTTGCCCCGTAATCGGCTCCCGGTGCTTGGCAAAATTTCAGCTAGCTATATTGATATTGGCAGAATTGGTGTTTGCTTCCACATGTTGGTCTCGTAAAATTAGTGTCACTTGAGTGCTCAACTCCTCATTCATAAATTAGAGTGAAGTACAGCAGAAAATCAATATTTTAATAAAAATAAAGCGCTCCTCTCCGAGCAAAGGCGCTGGACCGTAAGAATTCTACTTAGGGATTAAAAATGCAAGTTCTGGAACTACTAGTTCATCTCTTGTTAAATATTCATCATGGGACGGGCAGTTGGTCTGGGCTTTGAATAAAAATAGAATTCATCTGTTGTTAAGAGCTTTGTTGTTTTCTAAGATATTTCTGAAGCGCACTTTAGAGTGGGGAAGACCGAGCAGAAATTTTGTTGGCGTTCTCGGAAACTTCGTTTTATGATTCTAATCAAATTTTGTGATGCATAATTTATATTTACGTCTCAGAATTTCGTCGACTAGTATGCTTCGTTCTCAACCCCAACTGCTAGAATTCCCACGCTAAAACTTAATACAGCTAGAACTGCAGTAATCAATTGAAGACCTTTTACACTTTAATATTGATTTGTAATTTAATTAGTGAGTATTGGGCCATGGATGAATTATTTACAATTCACAAGGTTTTCGATTAAGAGTTTCATCTCAAAAGTCGATGATTGTAATTTGCAGGAGTGGCTGTCAGTGCTAGTGTATTCACTATCACAGTCATGAGCATCGATCGCTATTTGGCTATTCGACATCCAATGTCACGCAAAATTATCAACAGAAGGACAACAACTAAGGTAACAACTCCTCGTCAAAACTAACTCCAAAATCGCATGCTTGATATTGGCCCAATTAAGGTCTAGAAAAAGTTTGGGGACAAAAAAAAAGCAAGATAAGAAGATAACTGCTTGACGCCTGAATAAATATTTGAACACGAATTAGCGCACTATTATTTGGGCATTTGCTAAAAGTCTGCATGTTGTATTTTAGGTTATCCTCTGCCTGTGGACCTTATCTCTGGTAATATTCTCCCCGATTCTATTCATACGTAAGATGACAAGCATCATAATTGGGGATCAAGGGTACGAGGAACATTTTTGTGTGGAGGTAAATTTTTTTTAACTGTTATTACGAATTACCGGGAACAATTCATTACTTCAATGTTTGAAGATTGGTTCATAGCGTAGGACGGCTTTATGAATGGAATGATGACCCGATTTGCATGCTTGTAACCAAAATCATTGTCTTGTGCCATCATAACGTGCATGATATGGAAAAATTACCACGATCTAAGCCGAGTAGTATTGTGAGAGTGTCTGCTCTTAAAAAGTACGAAACTTTTGTAGAACAGATCTTGGAACACACAAATCAGCTAAATTCTTTGAACCGCCATTTATACTGTCGAAACTACCAAAGTGCTTCCACACCTTCACCTTCTACACATCAACGACATTATCTACTTTGCTACCTCCAGAAATTCCTTATATGCTGCAATATTAACGATGGATTTTTGTAGCAACTTCCTCATGCTTTCTTTGTGTGAGTCAATTCGAAAGTGGAAACTTTTAGAAAGATTGATTCTATAACGCTGCACTTTAATTTGAAAGCACCAACGTTTTGAAGACGAAACCACTTTGAAAATATTTTCGTTTGAACAAGTTGCTGGACCCGTGAAATCGTAACCTGGGTCGTATGCCTAGGCAAGAATTCCGAATCGGATTCTTGTAGAGTGACTGGTTTAATACGACTCGAAATGTATTTCCTGCATCAGTTCTTAGCAAAAATGTGTTCCGAGTCTTCTGAGTGGCAGAACCACTTCAAATACTTTAGGTTACAACTGAATCAGACAGCAAATCCTGTGGGAGCGTATTTTGATTCAACGCACAATGCCCGGACCCGGACAGGAACCACACAATCTCCTTTGAAAAGTTTTTCAGTTCCTCATTCTTGTGATCTGACGCTGACAATGATAGAATTCATTCAGAAACAACACGAGCGCAAAGTTGAGTTATTTGAGTTGCATGAATTAGATACTTTGAAGTTCTACTTTGTCACCTTTTTCGTCACTTTGTACAGAGTCACAGCGATGATATATGAATAGAATTAATCATGCCCTGAAACGAGAGGAAAATAGAACGACGTAATTACACGAAGCTTTTCGCGGTTTCCAGAGATCTCTAATCTCTGTATTTGATATTTGTGACAGCTGAAATCGTCATACTGCGAATTTCATCCCTCTATGATTATCTAATGTGATTGGACTTGCTAATTAGTGCTCAATTAGCAAGTCCAATCATATTTGGCTTAGTTAATCCATGAATATAAATTGAATGAAGCAACACGTGAATATTTTATTTGGCTTCACTTGGGATATTTTTCATTCTCAGTCCCACACAAATTAAGCCTTCTGAACTTGTTTCCTGTTAATTACGAAAAAACTAATTCGTGTACTTTTGGTTTTATCCCCATCAAGCTTTGGCCAGAGTCTCCGTACAACCTTTCGCAAAAGACATTTGGAGCATTCTGTTTTGTCGTCGTTTATGCCATTCCTGGGTTTGTTGTCGTACTTGGTAAGTTCTATGTTGTATTTGTATTGAGAAGAGTTTGTACATATATAATAGCTCGGCGATGCTTGACTTTTCAATTAATTGGCTCTGATAAAGTTTTCTGTTTTGCAACCCAAACCCAACAGCTGCAGCTGCCACAATCCAATTGGCACATTTGTACTCCAGCAACAAATTGCCATTTTATAAGTTATCTTCAATGAAGCATTCTAGAAATTACACGTCTGGATAGATTTGCTTGTATAATATTACTCTAAATTTGTCCGGGTGAATTTATATGGTTGGAATTGGAATTAAATATTTGGTGGTGCAACCCCATTCCCTATGAGCAAATTTGATGCATCACATTTGTATTCAACGGCCGTAACATCCGCATTCAAATATTGACTATGTTTTATTACCAGACCTCTCAAAGCCAAATCTTTCTTTTATGCGGCACAAATCCTTTTAGTTACTCGACACGTTCCCATTCAACGTTAGCTTGCATTCTTTGCATTTCAAACCATTTCAAGAATTCTGATATTGTTTCCGTTCTAGCGTACTCTTTGATGGGACTCCGGCTTTGTTCAAGACATCTTTTGCCAGAGTACCAACTCACTGCAGGGTTGTCCAGCCCTAGCACTGCTAATGGTTTAACTCAGTTTGACTCTACCAATTCAGCTTGGCAGGTTTGTCACTTTCAAAGCTTAAGCGCCACAATGGTCCCAGAGAAATAAAAGTATTGAAAGAGTGACTTTCTCTGGGAGAAAGTTTTGCTTGACGATGGAATACAGTTCGATCGAAACGCTTAAACTTCTTTTTCAACCTCAAGGTTACATTTGGTTCACTTTTCTCTTTTATCAGGTGTCATCAGCAGGCGGAAGATTGATCCGTGAAAGGAGGCGGGTAGCGAAGATATTACTAATTCTAGCTCTTGTTTTTGCTATGTGCTGGCTTCCGTACAGCGTGCTGAGTCTCATATTAGACTTGTCTCAGAAATCCCAGCTTGAAACTTCCGATGACCCGGACGGTGTGGAAGTTTTTGCTATGAAACTCCTTCCCTTTGCAATTCTGTTGGGCCACGTAAACTCAGCCGTGAATCCTCTATTGTATTGCCTACTCAGCAAGAATTTCCGCAGAAGTGTAACAGAAATGGTCCGACATCCAACTAGGACTTTTAGGAACCGTCAACCTCACAAGGTAATGGTAATTTAAGCCTTTGTTCCCACGCTCCCAGAGGCAATATAAAGAACTAATGAGTCGGTATGCAAATGGTTTCGATTTTAGTTCTTAAAGAACACAAAAGGCCTGATTGCATAAAAATGCAAGACAGCAAGTAAGACAATTTGGGTAGGGGAACACCATTTTTGATTCCCCATCCTAGCAATAACACTTTGGAAAAGAGCTTTTAGAAATTGTGCATTGTGCAATATGTCAGTAGTTTCCACAACCAGAACAAATAGCTCAGAAAATTTTAACGCATCTTTCTGGGCAGCTTCCCTGCCCATGCATTGTTTGTTTATGACATTTTGGTCAAAGTCAACATGCTCTGCAACCTGTTTTGTTTTGAGTTGTAAGCGGACACCTATTTTTGAAGTTTGACGTTGACTTTCGCAGATTCGAATGACTTTCCGAAAAGATCAACCAGATGTTGTTGAAAAGAATAGCAGTAAAGAACAAGTGAGCAACCACCGTCCTAGGAACCACCATGCTCCTGACCCTGCAGAAGCTCACAGTCACAGCGCGTCTAGTTCTCATGAAGTCCACGGAAGTGCGGTTCCAAGTCGCGAACTTCCTAACCGACCAACGCCAAATAGCCAACAAACTGAACTTAAAGATCTAAAGAAATTAGGAGTAAGCAACGGCAGAGACTTGGCCTGGTATTCTGCATCTTCAAGTGGCTACAATAGTTCGCAGTCTTTGAATGCTCTGACATTGGCAGCGATAAACAAAGAAACTCGGGAAAGTTTATGTCAATGTTCTCGACTCCCATCAAAAAGCACTACTGACACGATTTGCCACTATTGTTCCAGCTGGAATTCTTTTGCTTGCTTGGCTGAGCAAACCAATTCCTTGACTTCAAAGAGGAAGGAATCAGATATCGCTTTGAAGCGATTTCATTTGCCCTCCACGATTCGTGAAGAATCAAACGCCAGACACAAGTCTAAAATTAAAGTTTCTTTCAAGGAATTCCACACAAATGACAAAGTGTTCAGTTGAAAACTTGGTAATTATGTGGGCTTGGGAGCATCCTAAGTGGTAAGCATTCAGTTTTTATGTCCTTGTGAAGTGATTTTGTAATTATTGCATGTACTCTGTAGTTGTGAGTTGTAAAATTGTGATATTGGATCGAACTAGTCAACCAATTCAATCGTTCGTAATTCTCATTTTGAATGTTCATAATTTACTGTCAAAAATGTATCACGAGTACTTATTTAGGTGTAAAAAGAATAGTTCAAACTAATTTCTAAATGAATAGAATACTCGAGTTCCTAACTATTTTTTAAACCAAATGTGAACATTTGCTTTTTTGCAAAAAGCGACGCAACGAATGTACTAGCTTGTTTCGACAACGAATGATGACGAGCTTGCTTTACTCGGAATTGGAAGACTTAAATCGATGTGCTAAATGAAAGCTGTGATTCACACACAGTATTATATAACTTATAAGGTGTGGTGGTCCTTTAATGGTAGTAAGAGTAGTAACGTAATTTATGGAAACATATTAGTGTATTATATTTGTACATAAAAATGTATTTGTAAATGTGCTTACTGCACAATTCATTCAATTCTTGATATTGTTAAAGCTGTTTAATGTGGTTGACCATTTTTGCAATTGAAAGGAAATTAATTCTCTTAATTGTTTGCTAACGTCTTATCTGCTGGATTCAGCAGATAAGATCGGGTTGGGTGTTGGGAAATACTGAATTCCAAACGGATTTTTTTCACATCAGTAAAAAATATGATAAGTTTGTCCCTTTTGAAATGGCGTATTATGTAAAGTGCAAAATTTGTTCAATTCGTTCATCCAACCAATCCAACGTGGCATTTGACGCTTTATTAAAATCGTGGGCGAGATCACAAATCTTTCGCATTATATCTTCTTTTCAATAAGAATTTCAATGCACTTATTCTAATACTAGATATGACGTACGCATAACAAAATGAAATCAGAAAAATTTTCCACGATAGACTATACATTCACATTCATCAAAAAAATTGTAAAGTGGACAATCTAATAAGAAAGACCAAAGGGGTTCTGACAAAGGGATGAGTTTTCTCGACGGCGGCACAGCGGCGGCGAGGAAGATACAGAAACGGATTTCTTCTGTACACTTGACAAATTGCCTTCTGAGTTCCGAAATGTACGCAACAAATCGCAATGCATGGATTTGCAAAATTTGGCCAATTCGTTTTAAGCAAATTCTCATAGTTTGCAAATTCAACTACAGATCACCACCCATAAAGCCGAATGCGTTCATCCCATTCAGGTGACGAGTCATGACTTGAATATCTAGTACAATCGATCCATGTCCTCCAACATTAGCATTTACAATAAGATCATGAGAGCGGACGCAATTTATTATTCAGAGTTATTACCCCTTATCTGGAAAACGCGATCGTCAGAACAAATCTCAAAAATTGCACTTCGATATAGCACTTTCCTCGTCGGCTCTCTCTAAAAGGTTTGGGAATTGGGAGCTATCTGCTTTCAGTCGGGATTTGGATTCGCTCAGCGATACATATTTTATCGGTCAACGAAAGATTGCACCAGTTCACGAACGGTCTTGATTTTCGTGCGATACATGGGCTGAACGCTACAGACAATTTATTGTTCGGTGCTTCTTGTTATTCATATTCTTGTCGTTTAATAACAAATCATCCAATGCTCTTGTCAATTTCGTGAGATTTAATGTTTTTAAGAATAGGTGAAGTAATTACCGATGTCAATGGATTAAGGAAACGTATGATTGAAATTCATGTAAATGTTGCCATTGAATTTATTAAATTACCAGCTAAAAGCTGATTGAACGAATAAGTTAATCATCATTTTGTGTTTCATATTTTGATAAAATAATTTTGGCGACAAATTTCTCAGACATGTACTGTCACCATACTGGCACACTTGTGGATTCATTGTAATTAATACAATGCAGACTGTTCACCAAAATCTTGTATTTGAAAACGTAAACTATAATCACATTTAGCAGGTGTTATTCTATTTGGAATGCTTTGCGCAGTAATATTTACGATTATTTATTGTGTGAACCCTGGCATATTTAGTTAGAAGGATACCAACGCCGTGCGAAGTAACAGCTAGGCTATTTATAAAAGGAAGAATTTCATCTTGTGTCCACTTTGGTTTTACTTCGAAAAGAACGGCGAATCGTTCCTGGATAGTATCAGGTAAGGAATCTTCGGGGAGATACCAGATTACAGCCGGCTCGCACTCAACATCGCAAACTGCGTACCCCGTTAGCTGCTTCAATTCCACAACAAATCCTGCAAGTAAAACCAAGTTCCTTGAACGAATGACCTTACATAAGCACTGCGCACAAAACAAAATGTTTTATGTAACTTTCCTATGCGCATAATTTTGAGTTTTTGGTTTGAAAAAATATGGAATGATTTAGTTACCTTCTGGAACGCTTTCTTGCCAAGTTTTCATAAAATCAGTAAGACCAAACCTTTTGTTGGATTTTAAAATGACTTCTCCAAGAAATCGACATATTTCAAACTCGTTCATGGCGAACATATCTGTGTGGAGGAAGCCCCAAAAGTTTAAACTACTGGAACAGAATGGATTTTTTAATTATAGCCGAAGCCTTCCTACGTTATATCAAAATGTGTTCAGTAAAAAATGGGTTTCGCACTACACAAGAACACAAACTGCGATACATCAGACAAAACAAATTCAATCACTGGAAAAGGAATTTTCAAAATGAAATATCAGATAGAATTTCATTGCATTCAGGATATATCTTAGATCCGAACCGTCTGTCCTAATATTTTTTTGCAGCAGAGAGAGAAAGAGAATTTGGTTTTATTCTGTTCAAGCAGACGACACAAAAAAAACCTTCATCACGTCAAATCATCCATTTCTGTTCTTTTTACATGCTACTGTACGTACGCTTGGCTTGTATTCTTGCAATCTCTGATAGAAATTGGTCGGCTAATTGTTATTGACTTACCATTATCATCGACTTCTCCAGAATTCTGAACAAAGAACCAGTCAAATAATTTCTGGATGATGAATCTAGGATGTAGAATTGCCATATCGTTGACTACATCTTTCCTGGCCAAACTTGTTCTGTCCCAGGAGTTAGAATCAATGCAGTCGAGTGTATGCGAAAGTACTTGAAAGAGATACTCGCTCTGTACAAGACGTAACTTCCCTATAAAGGGAATCGTTAATTGACAAATCATACATTATCATTCTCCTGTTACGAAATGCTCAAAATTTATAACAAGATCACAATCGAAGAGGTAGCTCGAAGACCCTAGACATATTATCTTTAATTGGGTACCCGTATGCTCAGTCCAGCCCGTTTAGGTTGCAGTACTTTTTAGACAAGCGTATGCTAGAATTTTGGAATTTGAAAACCATCAAACCTGAACGCGTATTCGTAACTACACTAGAACATTTACAAAATCTTTATGCCCAGCTTGAGTTTCTAAAGCTAGAAGGGCGAATATCAGTACCATATTTCTGGCATCCAACATTAAAATTATTCTGTGAACAATGATTCCAGAAGGTGTCAGGTTAGAAGTAATGAGTAACTAGCGCGAATATCAGTGGGAGTTGGTACCTATGACTAAACTTGTTTTCTGAACAAGGCTTTCCGACGGTGGCAGGTTAGAACTAATGAGTAACTAGCGCGAATAACAGTTGTATTATTTACCTGTGACCTACTATTAATAACCTTGTCTGAATAAGGATTCCAGCCGGTGTCAGGCTAGAACTAATGAACAAGCATCGAGCATACATTGCACAACTATTTCTGACAACCACTGTCAACGTTGCGCTCTTGTTGCAGACTGGTCTGAGAACGTACTGAATCCTCTTTATTATAATCGAATGTAATTCTGTTGCTTTTGTTTGTCCGTCTAGGAAATGGATAAGGTCGACCCAGCAACTCAATTCAAATTGATATTATTTTTTAATTTTATTTTTGGGACGAGACGAGAATTGTTTGTTATGATGTTGTTGGCATGGCCAAATGCGATGCGATGCAATGCTATGCAGCACAGCAAAATATTTGAGTGGAGTCGAGAGAGTTTATTGACATTAAATGTCAATGGCAAATGGTAAATTTTACCATTTTGCCAAAAATTCCCTACGCAATGAAATGTTGCGTAATCCGACGCAACATTTGATCAAAAGTTTGGAAGTTTGATCAAAAGTTTAAACTTAATTTCCACTAATTACATATATTTATTCTACGGGCTTAAAAAATAAGAACCCGTGCGTAGAACGGGTGATTTGCAAGTCTACTCTTAACGTGCCGAGGAAAAATCAACAAAGTTTGTTGAATTGTCTGTTTTAGTGCAGACAGAAACAACTAAATATAACTAAAAAAAAATGCGCAAGGGCCCTTCCAATTGAATCGACGAAACACAAAGCACCATACATAAATAAAAGGAAATGTTGGTTACCATCCAAAACGATAGTTTTGAGCTTCTTTGTGAGATGCTCTTCAATTTCTCCCCGACTGCCTGGAACTTTGTCTAGAAGTAAGTCTAGCGTGGGCTCAGACGCATCGCATCCAGACCACAGCTGAAATCAATACGGTACATTCCACTAGTTTTGGTTAGCACATAAAACTTTGCAGACAAGTAGGTGAAAATTAATGGTAAATGTAGCCAAACTACAGGGTGGTATTTTCCAAAATTCAAGTTTCGTTAAATAAGAGATAGCAAGGAGAAATCGAGGCTGAATCATTGTAAGTCTTCTGTACATTTTCAACTTCCAACTATCTCTCTATCAATTTTTGACCTATTCGAAGTCCATTTAAGCCAATCAAATCAACTGTCTAACTTGTAAGTTAATGAATCCTTACTTCTTTTTCAAATTGTGGTCCTCGGTAAGACATCGGCTCCAAAATAGAATAAATTCTGCCTAAGCTGGGCTTCACTTTTCGCAACTCGTAGTAGGAGTGCACAACGTTCAGAATCTGGAAAGCAGAAGTTGATTCATTTAGACTTCAAGACGGATACGTACAATTCAGAAATACACGGCCATAATAATTACAAGATTTGACTAAATGTTTAAAAAAAGCTGAAAATTAAGTAAAACAATTTGAAACAATTTTTAAGTTGACATCTTGTTTTCGAAACACATAATCTTTAACATTCCATAACTTTTTGAAACTTTGGCTACGGGGCGGGTTAACTTTTGAAAATGGCGAGGACGTTTGTCATAGTTCGTAGAAGCTGAATTCGTATCATTGGTAGAGAAATCTAATTAACCTTCTTAGTTTCACAGGGTTCTTCGGTTTCGTCTGCGTCAAGCATAATGACTTCAAAAGACGCTTCAGTGGTTTCGGGTCGCGTGTTAGATTCTGTATCTGCCTTGGATTTCGAAGAAAGACTCGGAGTTTCAATCTTGTCCGGATACAAGACATTCTCAAGAATTAACAACGAGTTGGAAGTTTCTGCCTCTTTTACGTCAAACGTTGCTGAATCCGTGCATAAAACAGATGAATCGTTTCCATCTCCTCTCAGCACCAATCTTGACAATCAGAAATTAATTTAATTTTAACCGGTAATGACAATAATAATCGAATTTGGGCCACGGATGAGAATTATTTCAATTTTGCTTTTCAATAAAATGCATACAACATACGTGTTTCCGACTTTAATGCACTGTAAAACTTCATCGTCGAGTTCCAAAAGTCTTAAATCAGTCCCGGAAAAGTGTTCATCAAACACCACTTCCTGTGTTTAGAAAGATGAAATCAACAAAAACTTCAATAAAAAATTTAAATCCAAAATATTTTTAGTTTCTTCAAGGGTGAGAGAAAAACAAATTACCTGACACATAGGCAACAAATCTTTTCCGTCAAGTTTGGCAGTTTCAAGCACAACTCGAATTTCTTCTGTGGTCCTCATCGCATGAATTTGTCACTTTTAACAAGTTCCTGCAAGTTTGTGAATTTATTATAAAAGTTTACACACAAAAAGAGTTAATCTCGCTTGCCGTAGTTCAACTAACTTTTGTAATCATACAAAGCATAGCCCGTCGAGCCGAGCTAGTGAGTTAGCCCACAATAGATTTAGGTTCGTTCATTTTATTTATTTATATTTTTGAATTTAGCTTGTCGGAATGCAAGTGACAACGACAAGAGGGAAACAGAGGCAGCAGGGGTCAAATATCCAATTTAGTAATAAAAGTTACAATGCTTACAAAAAAATGAAAGAATCCAGCCAGCTCAAATTTTGCAAAACAATCATGAAATAGTTCAAAGTCAAAGTAGCACGGAAAGAGGACTGGAACTGGACCGGCAGGGAAGTCAAAAGAACCGATTTTCACAAACTTTTGAGATCAAATTTAGTGAGTGTAGTGTGTAGTGAGAGTATTGACTAAAAAACCCTTTTAAGGTTTCAATTTAAATTTTCAATTCATATTGGTTACTTCTATTTACGCCTCGCCTACGGCAGAGTACAGCCAGAGACACCCTTAAATCTGCTACGCCCTATAAATTTTGTTTCAAAACTTGAGATGAACAGATGAAATTACGTAACTTTACGAACTTAAGACACGAAGACAGAACAGAATCTACCAATTTATTTTTCTCTTGAAAATTCTAACACTTATTTTTAACAATGCCATATCCCGCGCGCGGTTACCAAAATTCATGTAATATTTTGACACCTAGAATGAGAGGCAAAGTAAGACTCACAATTTTGCATCGTTTTATGTGTTTTTGGGCCACTCTGAAACATGTCTGTTGTTATTCATGACATTTGCCACAGTCCAATTATTGTCAAATTTGGTTGAAGATATGAACAAATATAATACGTTACAACTTGTAAATTCCTCCTGGTTTGTTTCGATTTAGTTTTGTCATAAATTTTCCTTATTTTATTCCGTTTCTCTTATGGAAAATCTGGCAAGATGCCCATCTGAAAGTCTGAAACACGAATTATAGAATCACAAACTCGAGTGCACCAAGCCAAAATTCCACTTCCATCCAAGTATTCAGATTATACCGCAGTACTCCAGCTTCGATGGAGGACACTTTACTTGGACAAGAAGTATAAAAAGTTAAGGTTATAGCAAACGATTTTCAAAAATCGTTCTTGTTGGAAAAAGTATCGAGGAGGACATTACGTTTTATTCATGTTAATAGGTAACGAATACAAGTCCGAATTCCGAAACTGTTTGGCCCAAATCGTAGTACTCGTACTACCCGAAGAGTTCATATCATGAGTTGTTTTATGCATTAACATTTTACGTTCTGTCGAATTCAGTCCACAGGCAAATTCGAGCAAAATTCGGATTTTTTTCGTGGCTGCTGTAATGAAGGGTTCGAACAATTTTTTTTGTTACTATTGTGCACTATGGGCTTCGTACTTGTCAGTTCTGTCACTTTCAATTTCGAAATAGGTACAACATGTCTGGATGGCTGGTTAGAGGGGTTTGGAAAAAAACGATGCCAACGCCAAGGCACTTGTCTGCAATAGGCAAATCATATTACTCGAGTTTTCAGTTTACAATATAAATGAGGTAGTGGTCTTATTGCTGAAAGCTTTTCCTGAAAGGATTTACAGAAGATTACTGTGCTGAAGGTAGATTGAGGCAGGTCAACTGATTCCAGAAATCATGTGATATTAAAGATCTTTCTTTACTACCTCCCTGTTGTACATTAGGAAGGGATTACAAAGCGCATGGTATTACCGTAGTAGTGTGCTAGTGTGATCTAAGATGTGAATGCGAGGCGTGACGGCCAAGAAACGGATTACCGTAGAAATGTCAAAGCAGAAGCTTTGCAGCTGGCAGCCAGTTAATAATGTATTTTAGAAATGTTTTCAACCGCCAGGCAAATGTTAAGATTTTACCAAAACAAATGGACCATTCAATTAATAAATAAATAAAATGTGCAGAGCACATTGCCACAAGCGATCGCTTTCAGTAGCTAGTGACCACATCCACACAACGTAGGTACCCTGCTAAAGTGTAAACAACGTTGCTCAACCGTACACTTTACGAGGTTTACAAAATTGTGAACCTCCCAG